>PNEQ01086678.1:0-50642 GCA_003012365.1 Medauroidea extradentata | reverse complement strand
ATAGAATTAAATATTGAAGTTCTGTATTATTTGAAATGCAGTATTGTAATACCTCGAAACTGCCCCTTAATCTGAGATCCTGTGATCTAGGATTAAATGTGATCCTGAGATCATTGTATAGAACGAACCGCGATTGGGTTCAAGCATTCTGGGTTTACTTGAACTGAGTTTCAACGCATAGGAATATGGGAGTTTTGAGGGTTGTAACCTCCCATTTTTAAACATTTTTTTTAATATCACATTAAAAATTTACATTATTCCTGGTAGAAAATGCTATGTTTAGTTACGAAAACTGCAAAAATAGAACTATCTTGCTCCTTCAAATTCAAAATTTTTCGTGGAGGACCCCCCCCCCTCCTAAAAGTAAATTGTCAGTGTTTATTTATAATGATAACCACTTTTTTTCTAGCCAAAGTAGTTTTTCATTGCGAAAAGTACCAAAATAGCACTACTATGCACCTGAAGAGTCAAAATTTTCCCAGCAGAGAATCAACGCACCCCCGCCCCGCTCAAAAGGAGTGATCTGTTTTATTTTATAAAATACATCTTAGCCACAATATATTAGGAAAATGTACATAGGAAAATATAACATTTTGGTGTTTAGAATATTTAATGTTTAGTTACGAAAACGGCTAAAATAGCAGTCTTTTAAAGCCAAAAATTTTAAATTTCCCCGGGGGAGGAACTCCTGGACCACCCTCCCACTTTAAAGTTATGCTTTGTATTCCTTATTAAATTCGTCTCCTTCAAAAATCATATCGTCTCCTTTAGCCACAAAAAATTGGAAAAATTTCACATTAAAAAATAATAACATTTTACCTGTAGAATATTCAAAATTTAGTACAACATTTAATTAAGAAAACTGCTAAAAATATATCATATTACACCTTGAAATCCAAAAAATTACCGGGGGACGGCGCCTGTACCTCCCTCCCCTTGTATGGAATGGTTAGTGTCCCTTCATAAAATTCCTAAGTCAACTCTTTCCCCCCCCCCCTTTTTTTTTTTCGTTTCGCAAATCCTAGCTATGCCACTGAAATGCTGAGACTACAGTATTCGTCAAAGGAAATTATTTACGATAGCAGAAAGTGTAAATAGTTATTTTTTTTAGCTTAGCAAGCGCGATTTAGTATAGCATTTATTTTTTAAATGTTAAATTAACAATTTCACCCCAACCCACGATATAAATATTATATTACTATGTAAGAATTCATTATGTAGCCAACTTTTAAATGTGTGTTATTGGAAACAAATGTAACGCATAATAAATGTTGTATTGTCGTTTACTTTCATGATTTACAGTTTAATTAGAGAAATTTTGTAATTATATACATAAGCCAAAAGCTAACGAATATATAATTTAATTGTAGAATAGTGTATTAATGTTCGATAAATTCCATTTTTCGCCATCCATTGTCTGTTTTGACAACCAAAACAATCTTTCATGATTTATAAACGTCATTTATGCTATATGATAACTGCAAATAACTTTAATATTGGCCTAATGCGAAGTGCAGTACAATGTGACGATCTTAAACAAAAATGTTTATTATTTAAATAAAATATAGTGGTTTAAAGGCATTTAAATTTAATTAAAAAAAATATTGTACGTTTTAAGTATTTTTGGCAGTAAGCAATCCCATACATAATTTTTTTATGAATCGTGTTCCCCTTACGCTGTGCATAACCTCAACAACAATATACGAACCAAGATTAACATTTTGAGTCACCGAAATTCGGTGATTTCGAAGCATTCGGTTCAATCGTTTGTGAAACCGGCACTTAATAGTGTAAACATGTTGAACATAAAATTATATATATGTACACTGGTTTTTCAAGGCATTAACTATGTTTTGAATTTAGATTTTTTTGCTATGTTCGGATACTTTGAAAATAATAGGGTAGATAATGTGTTATTAGCGCTGAATTCCATAATGCAAACTGAAAGTGCTTCAATCAATCCAACAATACGCACAATTATTTTGTTATGGTTTTATGATCTTTAAGTTTTTCATTTTGTATATTTGTATATTGTCTGTTTGAGATTGAACTATTATTTGAAGTATATTATACTGTGCTAATGTAAATGTTTTTTTAAAATTATATATACATATATTATAAATATATATTCATTTGGATTATTGCTACATCGAGCAATATGTTTAGAATTTAGACATCGTGCTGTATTATCGCCAATATATCTAAAATTATTACCTTTTAATTTGCACTCATATGTTATGTTAAACTTTGTAGACCAAAACCATTACCTTATATTGTCGAGGTTCTTATCTACCTGCGCTCAAACCGCGTTGCAGCGTGTTGCGATTAGTCATTTTTCAAACGCAGCCAACCTAGATAAGAACCTTTAAAAAATGTACTGTTTCAGCTGTAGATACTGAACAACACTTTAATATTATTAGAATAAATAGGTAACTGGTTTTATTTAACATGTAATTAGTTAATTGTTAAGTAGACCTTACAAATGTTTTTGTTTGCGTTGTCATCGAAAAGTTGAATATTTTTACTGCACTCACAACGCCAAGTTTGTAGAGTAAAGCTGGTAGCTTGATATTCTGTAACGACGGGTGTTATCTCTTTGCGCAGATGGGGTTTGAAACGTAAGGAGCGATATGACCTTCACTATCTATCTTCCTCTCTACTCCTCCCACTTCTTTTGTCAGCTCATCTGTATGTGTGGAGAAACAGAGGGGAGGGAATTCACACCCGTAGTTAGGAATACTGCCACCAGACACAACCAAACCAAATATGTACGTTGACGCTGGGCATAAATTCCCACAGGACCGCCCGGCGCCCTTAAGTCAGCTCTTTAACCCATACAGACCTATATACGCACGTACACCGTTACACTACATTTCTAGAAGCTCTTGCTGCTACTTGATCTTTCAATATTGTCGTTAACTACATTACAATATGTGAGTCATACTTTACGATGAAAGCAGAAAATATATTATTCATCACGCAAATTCGGTTATTTTATAATAAATGTAATGTGTGCCATAATCTTAGTTATATTTTTATAACGCAAGGTTCTGCATTCATATAGAGTTCGTAGGCCTCCATACATACAAGCAACGTGCACAACAACAATAATATTGAATCGTCACATACTTTGTTAATTCTAACTTTCATCGCCAAACCTCACTTCAGAGAAGTATCACTTTTATCGTGAATCTCCATCTTCGTCGTCAATCATTACAGTCTTCTTCAGTTAACAACTGCATCCATAGTATTTTGAAAACTCAATTTATAGCAATCTTCATGGATTCGTGTTTTACCGCAATTTCTCCCCCTAATTCATACTAAAACATTTAAACTCCTTACATATGCGTGCGCACAGATCATTGAAACATTACCTCAGCAAGATCATTTTTACGACGAGTACAAAACTATTAATGGCATTTTGCAAAGAGTCAATAACAAAGTTAAAAAAAATCTATAGTGTAAAATAAATAATTATTAATTCGCGGTTGTGTATATTTCATGAAAAAAACCTCTAGTAGCAAAATGTTGTGCACACAAAGCATTGTCTTTCTCTTGTTTGTTAGTCAAATAAACGTCTGATGTATGAAAATAATCTGAAACTTCTTACATTGTAATTAAAAGCTCGAGTTTGTCCCCATGTTCTGTAAAGTTTACGGACAATTTCTGTCGTTATCAAATTTCTTGTCGTTGTTCTTTCTCAGAGAGTCGTATGTTGTGATAATCATCATTATCATTGTCTTCATATTCTACATGTTCAACTTGTACTTCATAAATTTTCCATTTTATAAATAGGTGACCATTATCTTCTTCGCCTTCTTATCAGAATGAACGCTACCAATTTTGACTATCTTAGACTTAAAAGCGACATTCTTACTCGTGTTTGAAAATGTATTATTTTCATTCTCGTCAGAATTAAATACGTAGTACACACTATCAGAACGCTTCACGCTGCATACCGAGGGATTTTCTCAGAAAACAAACGAATAATATCCCAATTTACTTTATAACGTCTCATGTTATAAAAGTTTTATTAATCCACAAATTAATAACATATGAAAGCAAGAACATCATCGGATGTTCGTATTAAAATTAGCAGTCTACTTTTTATCTCTGGTTACTTTATTCCCCATTTCAGAAGTTCTTGTTACTCTTTAAAATAAACAAATCACCTAAAAGAAAACAAAAAGGGGGTTTATAAACTAATATTTTACAAAATGTGTTCTTCAAACATCCTCACTTTATTACAAACAATCTGTAGCTTCATCCTGCACAGTAACAAAAAAAAATTTAAAAATTAACTTGGTTACAAGTTCAGTATAAAGTTCACAAATAGTTTTCGTTCTATAAATAGCAGCTTATGCTAACGTCAGAAGGGATTTTACTGCAGCAAAGTGTCATAACACACACAGATTATTCAATATTAATGACTTGCAACTGGTGAAAAGGTAATATGTCATTCCGTACAATAACATCAATAGTACTGGAAGACAATACGAGACAAAACTATCACTGAACCTCTGAAATACATAGATAGTGATACTGACTACACCAATTCTCAGTGAATGATGTAAACATTCAACAAGAAAACAAATAAAAATTAAACTACATTAATAACACTTAATAATATATGCACTTCATATCGCTGATGTATTCGAGCACTTTTAGAACCTATTCCTAGAAACAGACTTCAAACATTTTAATTTGAACTGAATCGATCTGTAAAGAATGAATCTGCCTGACGACTTTCTTATGGAGTACATTGTCAAATACGATGCCATTTATTCACTTGAAATACATAATAAATACAAAAAGCTGTGATTAATCCTGATAAATATTGTCCCCCAGGACCTTCACAGAAGATACTGGTAACTATGCCTACAAAAAAAATTAATGCAGTCCATGAAAACAGCTGTACGTCTTAGGTTGAGGATGGACAATCCCGTGGTATGCTGGATTTTCAGCACAATGTCTGGCTAAAACCATACATCCCACTGAGAATGGCCAGAAGTGCAGCAGAAGTAAATTACTTCGAGCGTGTATTATATAACCTGTCAAACATTTCAGTCTTGAGAACCTAAATATTTTTCATATCCAGAATCCTGGTATCCCTGTAACATGCCAGGCAAATTAGTAATCTGCTCACAGAACGATGCCACAATTTGCAACAATCACGTTTTAAGATGTGCACCAACCTTCTCTGCCATCCTTAGCAGCGTCTCGGCCATGGACTTGCCTGTCTCCTGGACCATGTTCCACAAGAAGCCAGACTTGTTCTGTAGCAGAACGTATGGCCGTTCAAACTCCTGCGACATAAATCATTCAGTCACTATAATTAGGTATAGCTTTGAACTTCTACTGGAGAGTACACGTGAAAAATGGACTCATATAGTTGAAGTGGTCCTTAGTCCTCAACAATCTATCGTCACTGTATAAAATCAAGGGGATTATCACGCATGTTAAAAATCATCAATAGACTTGCAAATAATTTTCCTAATTTTTCTCTTAACTTTAGACCCATTCTCAAGAATCTAAAATAATATATTTTTTTACGAGATATTTCAAGGCACCAAAAGGTGTCGTCAGATAGTAACATAAGTGGTAGAGTACTGAAACCTAGTCATTTTTGATCAAGTTTACGTGATCATTCGCCTCTGGTTATCGATACACTTTTTTAAGTCTCCAGCAAAAATTTACTTTAAATTTTCTTAGCATTATTATATACTAGTTTTGATTTGCAAATTCTTTCACTTAAATTTTTATTAAATATGATATTTTTGGTTTTTCCCGTTCTACTTCCCAGTTTTACACCCCTTCCTTATCACCATTACGTTTAGTTTTTTATATCAGAAATCTTTGCGAGCGCACGCAAAACCACTCATCAATGTTTTTTTTTTTTTTCAAAATCGGATAAATAGCATAGGAAGGCATGGGTGCCACATTCTGTCCCTTTCCCTACATTAAGTTTTTTTGTCAGAGACCTTCGCGGGCGCACACGCAAAACTGACATTAGTACAACCTACTTATTAGCACCCCAGCTACAACAATGGCATTAGTACAACCTACTTGTTAGCAACCCAACTACAACAATGACATTAGTACAACCTACTTTTTAGCAACTCAGCTAAAACAATGATATTAGTACAACCTACTTGTTAGCAATCCATCTACAACAATGACATAAGTACAACCTACTGTTAGCAACCCAGCAACAACAATGAATTTAGTATAACCTACTTGTCAGAAACCCATCTACAACAATTACCGTTGTACAACGTACTTGTTAGCAACCCAGCAACAACAATGACAGTTCTACAACATAGTAGTTGACAACCAAGCTACAACAATGACAGTTATACAACCTACTTGTTAGCAACCAAATTACATTTTGTGTAACTCCTCTCTCTATTTATTTTCCTCATACATACCCATGAGGGAAAGTAGCCGAAATCCTCCACCTCTCAGACTAGCTCTATGCCAAATGACATTGCAATTACTTATGTCTAGGTACTTACACGATGAAGCCAGCTTCGGACGTTTCCGTTACTTATGATTCGGGTATGTCCGGTATCGCGATCTCCCCTTGCCCCCCATCATTTTCAACACTGTTAGTTACCACCCCACCTCTCTACACTAGCGTCACAGCACTAGACAGCTGTCGAGTCTCGCCACGTCTCATTACACGTCACAATGCAGCAAAATATAAAGTAAAACTGCTGGACAAAATTTGAAATATTTTAAACAAATTATTTACTACAAAATGTAATAATTTTATTTTATTCTCAGCAGAACATAGTAGAACATAAAGTGAAAATATTGAACAAATCTTAAGATTTTTAAACACGTTTTTACAAACTCGCTTTCTTGTCTGTTTGTCTATTCGGTAACAATAAACAGTGTATTAATTTAGGGGTTTATTAACACGCTTTATGGTCTCGC
Organism: Medauroidea extradentata; assembly: GCA_003012365.1. Lineage (NCBI taxonomy): Eukaryota > Metazoa > Arthropoda > Insecta > Phasmatodea > Phasmatidae > Medauroidea > Medauroidea extradentata. The sequence continues at coordinate 43,703 of PNEQ01086678.1, read as the reverse complement.
TGTTCGGTACAAATTTTGTAATCGATTTTAAACTAATTTCCTAAAGACCTAGAGTCTTGAAACTTTAGACGTAGCTCAGAACTGGATGACAGTGCAATATAAGAGGGGGAAATTTTAGTAAGAAAGTAGTACTAAGTTTAATAGATGTGATTGCAAAATTTCACCCACACGAGACTTACAAACGCATGAAATAATTTTAAATAAATATATTTTTAAATATACCACGATTTTAAATACAGACTGTAAAGTACAAATAACTCATCCCCATGAAAATATTTGAAAGATTTAACGAAAAAAAATGTGGGGTGCTTGCAATAGATAACTGATTTTATGAATAGTGCCCCTAAGTTATTAATTAACAAATTTATTGCACTGCAACTGATATGAACTTTTCTGTGAATTTTCTCAACGACAGCTACTCTTTATATTCCTTGTTCTTATCTATTTCATGCGCCCCAGGTTATTTTTTTTTCTTTTGAAATATTGTGCACTGTTTAATGGGAGAAATTATTTTGTATTTGTTTAGTCGATTTTGAAAACGTAATATATGAAAAAATATATTTAAAATGTTTCAACAGAGTAATTACTACAAAAACACAATCGTTTTAACCTATTAGCGTTGCAAAGAAATTAATTACTACAACTGTTGAGAAAATTTGAAATATTTGACCATATAGCCTAATTACTTCAGAAACAGAATCATTTTTAGCATTTTAGCACAACAGGAAAAAGCATCAAAATACTGTTTTTAAGAAAAATTAAAAGTTTATAAACAAAATAATTACTATAAAAAACAATAATTTTAGTACATTAGCACCTCACAGAAAAATATTAAATGCAACTGCTGAAAAAAATTTAAAATTTTATCCAAAAATATTCTGAAATAAATTATGTCTCTGTTTACCCACTACCGAGCGAGTTAACAGAACAGTTAGAACATTGGACTCGCTCACTCGCGTTAGGGACTATATTCGTTCGATTCCAGTCATCATGATTTCTGTTTTCCATTGTTTCCCGCAATCACTTTGGGCGAATACTGGGATGGAGTCCTTAACGAAAGGTCACAACCTATTCCTTCCCAAGTTCCTTAGAACTATTGTTGGGTATGTGTTACCGTTTCTGATGACCTTGGCTGTCGACGAGACGTTAAGCTTCCTTCCCGTTTTCGCACTCAAGATGCTTCTGCTGCAAGAACCATTCAAATATGTGTTTTCTTAAAGGACTTGTGCACCTGACACATGAACATTGTTGAAGCGTACCGTGCTACGCCTATTCTTTTTTATGCGAAACAGATAAACTTATTCTACAAAAGGAACACACAGTTAAAACTAGGCTTCTGACACTTTAAAAATGCAACATGCTAATTAGAATCGTGTTTTTGGAGTCCCCTTAAAACCGCTAAAAACGGATTTTTAAACAGCTGTAACTGAAATAATTCCACCGGGACTCGTAAAACACAGCGTTGGAAGAATGCGTTGGTCTTTACTACAAAATTTTCCCAAAGAAAAAATTTTAGGGTCGTCGCTTTAAGTTCCATATTAATAAGAGCAGTAGGAAAACACTGCTCGCCAGTTTGGCACGCCGCGAATATAAGCGATGCTGTAACCGTCGAGTGTCGAAAGCTGAGCAGTATGCTTTACTGTCTCTGCGCATCAAACTGGCGAAATTACATCCGGTGTGTAGTTCTCTTAACCTATATATTACAACACATACAAGGGTAATTGTATTAATTATGCTATTATTGTTGTTAACTGTAGTCCGCAGGATGGAAATAAAATAGTCAAACTAACCGCACGGTTCAAATAAGTATATTCTTCATAGAGCATCGAGAGTATCGCACCTGAAGCCGTTTAAAATTTCCAAGACTTAGAAATGATTATCATTGTTCGCAACTCCCTGTCGTAAAATGGAAAGGGAACTAAATTAACCCCTTGCCCCATAATTTCTGACGACCCCGTGTTTTAGTGTTTCAGTTTAACACAACACGAATCAAATAGAAAAACTAATTTTGTTGACACTCTTCTAAATAAAAGTAACAGAATTTTAATCAAAACTTAACAAAGCTACTGTATTTGGCTACACTAAACAAATTAATGCAACAATAAGGAGGCAACTATTGCTAGTAAGTTTCATATTTCATTTATATGCTACAGCATTGCTTTCAGAAAGAACATAATATGAGTATGAATAATATGGTTGAATTTGACTTCGAAAATTAATCTGCTAAAGTAAGAATCCAAAATTACGTCAGAGCATTTAATTCTTCCTAAAGTGAAATAATTCCGTTCGTAAATTTTTAACTGGCTTTCATCGGCTAATAAAATCATATACGCTTTAAAACCAATGCACGATGAAGATAAATACTTGTATTCGTTATGGAGTCCTTGTAAAGTATACAAGGAAGTATCTTACAAAAAAAAAATAATTTCGAGTTTTTTTTCTGAACGACGAGGCTTCTACAATAATTCACTGTAATATTTATCTGTGGGTGAAATACGATATCAAGCTTTTTAAATTAGGGCTAGGGAATGGAGGGCTAATATGCGAGCATCAGGCAGGCCTGTATTGTTGCGGGTGGGATGGCAGAGGGGAGAGGCTTGGCGGACTACACATGCGTCGCTGCAATACCTCGCGTCTGCGACGCGCTTAGTTTTTGCGCATGCGCAGGCTAAAGTTCGCTTGAAGAGCTGCAAGGGGAAGTGGAAAGGCCGGCCGTACCCGAATCAAGGTTACGGAAACAACCGAAGCTGGCTTCATCGTGTAAGTACCTAGACATAAATTTGCAATTGGTTCAGAGGTTTAGTCGTGAGAAGGCAACATACAAGACAAGCAGACTTTAATATTTTACAATATTAGAGTTGATACTATGACGTAATTAGATATGCGAAACTTTTTCACTTATAAACAAGAAGACAGAATTACAAGACAGTGTTGGACAAAGATCTATTTAATGAGATCAATATAATAAGATTTTTAAATGTTTGTTGCAATGGGAGTTTACAATTAGAATTTATTGGTTTGTGGACGTATGCCATTGCTCATGTTTTAGCTGATCAATCCTGTGTTGGATGACAAATAACAAAAAAACGAACAAGAAATATATGTATATATAAAACGCACAGCAAATAGCAATTTCTTTAAGCTTTCTTACCACAGCTTTTCCAGCGTCCATGACGAGGATTCTGTCGCTATCCATGACCGTCAAAAGGCGATGGGCTATTGTCAGCACCGTGCAGTCCGCAAACTTCCGTTTTACTGTCTCTTGTATCAGATGATCCGTACTAAAGAAAAGACAATTCAGTTGTGAGTCCAAGGAAATGTAAGTCTTTGCGACCTGCTGTAATTGTATACGTTATCTCCAAAACACAATGGATTGTGACTACACACCGTGGGTCGATGTTAGCAGTTGCCTCGTCCATGACCAGAATCTTGTTGTTCCTGATGATGGCCCGAGCCAAACACACCAGTTGTCGCTGTCCCACACTGAAGTTTGAACCTCCTTCTAGCATCTTGTGGTTCAATCCAGCCGGCAGCTCTTTGATAACTTCCTTCAATTCCACCTGCCACACACACACAATAAAGCACAATTACAAATGTCATATATTCACAGGCTGGAAAAGCACCCATTTGTAAAGTCTCTGACTGAAACTCTGAAGACGTACAGTCCACATAATGTACTGTACATGTAGGTAGACCGATACTAATAATAAGCTGATACACACCTCTTCCAGTGCATTCCAGATGACCGTGTCTGGATACTCGTCGAATGGGTCGAGGTTCTTACGTAGTGACCCTGAGAACAACACTGGCTCCTGAGGTATTATAGATATCTTAGCGCGCAGGTCATGCAAACCGATGGACTTGGTGTCCACGTTGTCTATAAGGATCGATCCCTCGAAGTTGGTCAGCCTGAACAGAGCTGCTATTAGGGAGGACTTGCCAGCCCCCGTCCGACCCACGATACCAACCTGCAAATAAGATTTTATTAATAATATCCTATTAAAATTGATTTCTTGCTCTACACATATATCAAATTAACTTTTGTGAATTTCTGTATGTTATATATGTTATGGAAAATAAGACCTTCGGGAAAGAAAACTTTGTTCTTAAAAGCTATGCAATCCATCTTCTTTTAAAAGGATCACTAATCATTTTGGATTTGATGGAACTTTTTAAGTTCTTTACAGTGTACAAAAATTGTACCTTTTCGGAAAAGTGTATTTCAGATGCACACTGTACCAAGAAAAATTATGTGCACTGTGCATCTCCAAAACACTTATCTGAAAATGCACATAGTTTACAGTATTACGAACTAAAAAAAAATACTATACATTCCAAATGGATAATTCATCCATTTAAAATAAGATACAAAATGTTTTAATATTTACCAACAGAAACGGTCGATAATACATTCAAGTGTAATGAATGTCGAAAGTATTGCCACGCACCACCACTATATGAGATGTAGTGGACTTCAAACAAAATTTTCTGGTCGTGGGTTTTGGTTTTTAGTTATTTGCTAAACAGAAGTAGTAATTCGTATTAAAATGTTTTCCCAAATGTGAAATTTGTTGGTAAAAGTCATCTGACTGACTTTGATTCATACAGATTAATCTAGAAGGCGATAATGCTTAACGGTTATGATCGGAAAATGTTTAAGATGAAAGAGTAAAATATCCACATCGATGGAAATACTTCCGTTTCGATAAATGTTATCCATTGAATAAAATCAACATTTTTATTTCTTTATACGTATGAATATTGCTCCAGTAACTGCAGGCTATACGTCAAATGTAATTGAATATTACGTAATGAAGATTACTCTTTGCAAGATAGATAAGAGTATTTATTATCAATGGTTTATAGTAGATGTAACATGAAATGTTCAGTCTGAATGAATGTGTGATTTCTTGTACTTTTATGACTTCTTAATCCTTGTCTACTGCACGACGTGCATGTATAGTCGATATAACAATATCTTCAAGTCGGCTAGGAAGGAATTTGCATGGTTTATTCCGAAGATTTTTAAGTTTGAAAGCTACTTTGTCATTTCAAAATTTATAACTGATAAATCCTATGTAAAATTAGCATTTGGACTCGAATTGATAACGTGTGGCGAAGTGCTTTGTTCGTACTATGTGAACATTTAATTACACCACGAATTGTTGAGTTTAAAATTATCTAATAGGAATAACATATCGACAACAAAAATCTCAATTTGTTTCACGTTAATTCATATTTCAAACATGTAAACTATTCCAACCACTGAAAAAATTTTGAAGACGTATAGTAATTACATTTACACCGATATTATAAAGCGTATTAAGTTTACAGCCTCGTTAATAGTTCTAAGCGATGTCTACGTATGACTCACTTTTGGCCATGAAACGTGACAGTATCAAAACTATTAGTTTAAAATTTTTTAGATTTAAGGTTTTTTCTTCGGGTTCACTTCGACTTTTGAATACTTAATAGTTTGAGAACAAGTGAGTTGTGGAAGAAAAATGTAATTTCAGTAGTTATTACTATTTTACAGATTAAAAGTAGTTTTCATGTATGTAGTAATTTGTATGCAAGTCCATAACTGTTGAAGAAGATCACAGAAATTTCGTAAAATAAAATGTTAACGTGTATTTATTTTCGGTTTATGCTTGGATTGGGAGGGTTTTGATGAACGAGAAGGTTATGTTTGCAGAGTGTGTGCCAGTAAAGCGTAAGTTTGTGAAAGCTGTATAAAAATTTAACTGCGACATTGTAAATTTTTCTGGAGTTTTAGATTTTAGACTTAATAAATGCCAAACAATTTCAGTTAAATTTAAGATAACTTGTCGAACTAGAAATCTGGAACACAAATGATAATTTTTAAGAATACAAACACGCATACCTGCAACTATGCCTAACTACACGGAATCTAATAAGAACAAACTACTTCTTTGACTTAACTCGATTTTTTATGAGTACCACTAGTTAAGATAAGATTTTATGAAATGGAGTTCAAAACTACCGAATTTTCACTAATGCTGTTTGTGCAGATTAGTAATTTTACATAACTTTTTATTTTTTGTTTGTTACTTTCAGTTTTAACTCAGTAAAACATCGTAATTACAACAAACTGTTTTCTGCTCACCTTCTCACAAGAACTTATGGTGAAATTCAAATTCTTCAATACAGGTGGTTCTTCAGCAACGTAAGACAGGCACACATTTTGGAAAACTATTTTGCCATGCGATGGCCAATCTCTATGTGGCTTCATTTCTGTACAGACAAGAAAGAATCGTTTAAGTTCGTAAAAATAACATAAGTTGTGAATCAAACTAATTGTCACCTAAGAAATACTTCTATACAAAACTAAACGCAATACAATCATAATTTATTTTTAATATAAATAGCCATTTTAAACGCAAAGATTTCAATGCATTAAATTTTCATCGGCTATATTATCAGTCAGTATCGTTATCTATCTGACTTTATGCGGAAACATACTGTTAGTAAATGAGAGAAAACTTTATAACACCATACATAAAAATATATTCGAATGATAATAGATTTGAATGCAACACGGAAAGCGAATGTTCTGCGAAATATTAATAAATACGACATAAGTGATGAACTTCTTGTCTATTTTCGGATCTATGTGACGAACAGAAAATTGAGGAAACATTTTGCTAGGTATTGTATGTTTTAGATAACTAACGTAAGACAAATACAGACGTTATATAAAAACACTAATTCCACTTGTGCGTAGATTAAACTTACGTTTTAAAACTGATACGATTAAATATAAATGCAACTGTAAATTATCTTAATGAAAATATCCTACGCGATGAGAAGATTAACAAAAAAAAGCAAGGGTTTCAACTTGAAAAATAACAAAACTAAATAATTACCCAATAAAACCGACCGTATTAGGCCAAATAACATTAAAAGAGAAATTATTTTTAATCGAAAAATTAAGTGTAACTTCACTTTAATGCACATGGTATCGTAATTTCTATCAATAAATATATAATTTAATATTCTACAACCATTTTATTTAACTGGAACAATTAATCAGAACATTATTATAGGCAGTTATTTATTCGCCTGTTAATCAAAAACATTTTTCTTCAGTGATTTTATAATCGTGATCACAATTTTACTATATGTATATAACGTTGGGAGTAAAAAGTGGAAGCAGCAGACCTGGTAAAGATTCCAGCGGTCCCTCGTCTTCCAGGCTGCCATACTCCATAACTCTCTCCACTGATGTCATCTGGTTCTCCAGCTCTGCAGATTGCTTCATAAACCACTGGAACATCCCTGTCAGTCCCAGAGACTGCGAGATGGCCAGGCCAACACTACCTCCCAGTGTTCCTGTCAACAAAGACATCCACAACGTTATCTATTGATTACTTTCTCGAGAGTTAATTTATTACTGCAGTGTCTCTAACAAGTTTAATAAATGAAGTGATTGGAAAATGTCATTTAACTTATTCTCTAAATCTGTTGGAATTTTCTCAATACAGCAGGTTCAGTGCCACTAAGATTATTTTGGAATGATGACGACTTAAGAATTCCGCTTAACATCTCGTCAACAGCAAGGACAATAGACTATTAATCATGGCTCAAATAATAAGGTAAAGGAAAGGAAGTGAGCATGGCCTGTATAAAGTAACAATCACATTCACATGGAGTGATTAAAAAAAAAAACACTGACGATGAAATCAGGATAGCAGATCAGGTTTGCTGAGGATCTATCCATATATTTCCTTCTTTCAGCACTTATCCGAATAGTAAGAGAATTCGTTAATAGCGGTTTTGTGGAGATGGGCTAAGCCTTGACCTTGGGAGCTAACCTGCAAACGATTGCTAATCCGCGAGGCTGTAACCACTTCCATGCATCGTGCCTGGAAAAGCGTATCTCTTTCTGTATATTACAACTTGCTGCTTCCTACTGGCTTAATTCACAAATAACTGCAGCGATGGACGGTTAGCTCTGAATTTGGATCTAACTTGTCGGTCTTATCTGTAATATGTCTTTAGTTTCACCTCGGAGAACAAGTACAGGGGGAACGTTTATACTACATATTCCGGATGCTATTCCAGTAAAAAAATGTTCGTCGCCACACTTATGAATCCTTAACAGCAAGATCATGTGGTTACATTTGTGTTACCAGCTCATTCCCTGACACTCGAGCCGGTGAGACCGTTCGACTTAAATACTGTGCTATCCTGTTCGGGTTGCGTTCGATGTATACAGTTAAGTTGTTAAATTACTGTATTTTTATGAAATTCACGACTGCGGTTAAGATTCGTGTTATTTTTTATTGTGTTAAATAACGTATTTCAATGGTTCGATGTATACTGTTAAGTTGTTGAATTACTGTATTTTTATGAAATTCACGGCTGCGGTTAAGATTCGTGTTATTATTTATTGTGTTAAATAACGTATTTCAATGGTTCGATGTATACTGTTAAGTTGTTGAATTACTGTATTATTATGAAATTCACGGCTGCGGTTAAGATTCGTGTTATTTTTTATTGTGTTAAATAGCGTATTTCAATGGTTCGATGTATACTGTTAAGTTGTTAAATTACTGTATTTTTATGAAATTCACGGCTGCGGTTAAGATTCGTGTTATTTTTTATTGTGTGTAATAACGTATTTCAATGTGTTGAGTGCGGTGACAGTTTAGCCCCAAATGGACAGACATGAGAACAAATTGAAATAACATGCTGGCATGTTTTATTAGTAGGGCGTTGCTTTGGACAATTCAGTAGAGGAACAGACAATAAACGGAGTACCCGATAGTAACTTTACCTTCATGCTATATGTTTGTAAATAGTGACCAACGCTTGTGCGATTTGGGCCATTGTGAGCGAACATGTGTGACACTGACTGACTCAGACACGCGCGGAGCTCATTGTTTGATCGTGAAGTGCAGAATACTTTTGAGCAGTCTCGCTACCCCGTCACACGAAAAATAGCTTACTTAATTGGTTTGACCACAATATTGTCTGGAACACAATAAAATACACCGGTTTTCGTCCTAACTATAACCGAACTCTGCATGCAATTTCACGTTGCGAGTGGCATTTTATGACTAGTTCATGGTAAAAATAGACAAAAATCCTTCTGTTCCCAAATTTTATTGTTCATTGGCGAGACATTGTTTAAGCCAAAGGGCATTTGAGAACCTATAGAGTAAATAGCAAACAATTTAATTTTAATTAATGACCTTAGAACACCATATTTGGTTTATGGTATCCTGTTTTATGACAACCAAGATGTTAGATAAGCTTGTCCTGAAGCAAGCTACATACGCTGCCCATTTAAGCAGAATTCATTTCTTGAGTCAATCACTGTCACTTGTGATTCCCTGGACCTTTATGGCAAAACATATTTTATGGTGGAGTAGAAGGACCATGCATTTCACAGGTTACTCAGACGGCAATAGTTTTATACACGGTATAAAATCTATTTCTGCCCGATTACATATGGTTATGACTGTGGTTACAATTATATTTTCTTTGAGAAGGCATTATTTGGAGCCTTATGCCACTGCAAATTTTGATTGGTTAAGTTTCCCCAGAAACGCTCTTGAGCGACAACTTTGAGGAGAATCAACTGAGGTGGTGTGTCAGGTCGACTATTGTGCTGAGCAAATCCAAGCATCAACCGTTTTAAAAACTGTGTCCACAGAGCCATACTCCGTTTCTACTCCTTCCATCTACTTAAGTAAATTACGGATTATACAGTCAGTTTTCATATTATTGGGCGTCTGACTGGCCCGTTCCCCACGATGTGCTAAAATATCAGTATCTGCCGTAGACCTGCAGGCATTACCATAGTTCTCTCCGATTCGGTATAGTCCCCGTCAAGATCTATTAGAAGATTAAAAACTGGCCATCATAAATACTAATTGATAAACGTTCCTCACATGTTTGGGGGGTTTCAAGATGACAAATCACAGATTACAAGATTTGATGCAATAATTTTGCTCATTAATTCTAGTTATTCTAGGTTGTTCAAAACGAATCTGTCGGAAAAGACAGCGTGAATATTCCTCCATTACTGTATCTTTGACGCTAATATATTAGAGACCCTGCTCAAATCCTCGAATTCTCCGTAGTGTATCATGGTGTCCTAGACAATAAGCTTACAATCTTGCACAATACTAACTAACTTGGGTGGTCTATATTCGTTTGAAAATATTTCACAGGATGGCTTCCTCAAGACTTTGGCTGTGGTATCACCTTAATACTATGTGAATAGATTTACTATCTCTCAATACTGTTGCAGTGATCCCAGAGGATTCAACAATTAGGTCAATACCACATTATAAATGTTTTTACAGTTACTCCTTGCGCATCCAAGAAGAGAATTCAAGAAAATTTTCTCAATCAACTTCAGGCTTTTATTATAGACCTCGTTCGAATTGTGAGACACTCTGTCCTGTAATTTCCTTTCCGCTTTGTAACTTACGTATCCTGAAAGACCACCTAAGAATGCCTCTCAAAGACTTAGTGGATCAGAGTACTGTCGAAAATTCAACTCAACTACTGTACGCAGAATCAAGCAAAGCATCTTCCTCCAAAAGACTCTCAGTGTTTGCCACCTCCCAAAAAATCTTGCACTAAGACCGGAATGTGGGTAAACAAACACGATTTAAATTTTTTGAATCTAGGAAGTATTCGGACCTCTAAATTCATGAAGCAGCATCCAGGAGATGATAACAACCAGTGTTATTTGGTTATAAGTAGTAAATATTTCCCAACAGTTGGTTTTTGACCTATAGGTGCCATGGGATGGTATTATGAACTAAACCGTTTGTGTGGGCATACGCCCATTGTAAACGAAGGTGTATGTTCTTAAAACAGTCTAGTTTCCACTTAATAGTCCTTACTTAATCCTGACAAATCCTGGATATTTGTCCCTTCGTTCTAACTCGTTATTCCACACAAAATATTACGAACCCTCATAAAATAGAAGGATTTTTTTGTACAATCGTCACTATGCATTGTTCGGGAAAAGCCAGAAGTGTAGTGCGTTACTGTGTTTTTCATACAAATAGTTGGATGTGAATTACACACATCGTTTTCGTAAAACAAACAGATCTGAGAATTAAAATTATTTAAAATTCAATGCTGTTTGTAAAATAAACTTAACAAAAAACAGTTTCTATTTTTGAAATGACGAAATGTAATTTTAATATAAAAAATGATTTAATGTTTTGGCTATGTGTCCTATTGATGCAATGCATTCCAAGTGTCTACCAGATGAATGTATTAAGCTTATGTACGTCGTCAGTGACACGTAGCAGTGGAGTGGCAATAAAAGCGTCAGGTATCAGTGTACTTTTTCACCATTATACGCGTATACCAACAGGGAAACAAGCGACCTGTGCTGTGTACCACGGAACTCTATTTCCTATTTCACAATACACACTACACGTTCATAACACTTTCATATTTAAGATGCGTTTATACATTGTAACATTTTTTTTTAAATGGAACTCCAACTCTAATTTACATGAACATCGGAGTAAGAATTTTTGTTTTTAAAACAATCACAGGAAGCATAATAAATGTATTTGAATTTTTAATATTTTCATACTGCATTATAAAATTTAACGATTTTACTGAGACAAATTAAAGAAAGTTTGCATATTGGTTTAAAGAAAAGTATTTTTTTAAATGTTTTATATTTTGTGTGATTGGTGAAGAAACATTAAAATTTCAACCAAAGTGTCGGATTAGATACTAAGCAATGAAATATTTTCTCTAGGTTTAATTCAGTTAACCTGAAAAAAAAAAACGAACGACATGAAAAGGAATTAAGCGAGAAGTGATACTTAAGCAATGAAGTCAGTTTGAGGACGATGGGGCATGTGTTAGTTCTGTGATCAAGAATTTGTCACGTGCGATGAAAAAATTGAACTGACATACTTTTATTTGATTATATTTTAGTTAAATGTGTTAAAGAACCATCGAAACTCAAAATGGCAGTGATAGTTGGATACGGCTTTAAAAGTAAAATTGTTAACTATTATTGGTGTAGCGTCGTTAGATGAATGTTAAAAGTCACAAAATGAACTAAATAGTTTGAGAGAAAGAAAATCTTACTATAGTAAGGGCTGGTTTTACCAACCTCTGTTAAATGTACTACTAATATGAGTTATGTAACAAAAGTTAAATACATTTGACGTATGTTAAATTTGATTTGTTTTACCTACCTATGGTACTAAACAGAAAAAAAATACAATGGCTGATATTATATTTTTAGTGCACACCCCACCAATTAAAAATATATTAATAACACAAAGAAGTAGTTGTGTGTGTATACATTTGTTGCAGAGGGATTCAGTAAGTTGTAATGATGGCAAACATAAATGTTTACATAGTATAAATTTTAATGCCCAGAGAAGTAAATGCGTATAGACCTTGTTGACAAGTATAAAGAAATAATTTATAATTGACACATCAAACCCCAGCCCTATGTAGAGTCCGTGGATTTCTTACAGTGGGTAGTCAAGCACTAAGGGATTTTTATAACTCGAACCTTTACAAGAGTAAAAATAAGCTTCTTTTTTTCCTTGTTTAATATATCTATCAACAAGGGGTGAAAAGAGGAGAAATGTGTTCTGTTCATTAAATTATATAATTTATTCTGGTGAAACCTCGCCTTATAAACTGTTCTGCAACCTTTTGTAGTTTTTAACACACGAGAAATGTCTCTCACAACGAACTATAAGGAACCTGTAGCAAAAAACCGCATTGCAACTAGTATCTGCTGCATAGGAAATATATAGCAGTTTCTGTTTGTTACATAATTTAACATATACTGTGTTTCAAATAGCAAGTAATCAAACTTTCTTCCTCTACATAAAAATAATTGGGGTATTACAGATGTGTATTCCAACGATTGGCAGCTATTGTGAGTTAATGTTAATGTTAAGATGTTTAACAGCCCAGGGCGCTTATTCTGTAACTGTTTTGTGTTCACATACGTTCCTTACGTAGAGAATGTCACCACGTGACTATCGTTACGAGATTAATTCGTATTCTGTAACTCTTCATGGCGCCGTGGCTGACGTTCAAACGCTTCGTGAGCGACTTTATGTAACAGCAGCTAGGGAGGTGGTGTTAGCGGGTTTGTGTGCGTGAAAATGTAAATATGGCGGCGGCATTGCGAAGGTTATATTTCCTAGATGAACTCGAAAATAAGGAAAAGCGTCGGCAAATGCAATTCATGAGGAGGCAAACACGAGATACCCTAAATCCGTTCACAGAAATGGACGAAGATCAATATAGGCGATTGTTCATACACGAAAAATAAAAACATCGCGGTATCAAAATTTACCTCTGAAACATTCCTTATTTTGCCTCATGAAATTCAACATTATTTCGTACTGCCAAACAGTCGTTCTCTTAGAACGAAACTTCGTAGCCTCTGCCTCCATTTCACAAAGTTAATCCATTAACCAACCTTTAACCTAAAAACACGTTCACGTTGTCGCACAACAAGATGTAAATCGTGTGGCCGCGTGTTACTACTAATGGCCAGAAATATAACATTTACGGTGCGATTTTAATGGTTTCGGAAAGGTACCTACAATGTTGCCAAACCTTTATCACATCTGTTAAAGAACATTGCAAAAATGGTTAACAGAATACTATTGAAAGACAGTCACGCGTGACTATCTGTATCGCTGACGCTAACAAAAGTCAGTAACGGATGTCTGATGTTACCGAGGAGAAGTTACAGGATAAGGCCCCAGGCTGTCAAATTTAACAGAGCACTTAGGCCTAACAGAGCTTGGTGAGAAACTTCACATGTTAAATCTTCTGTCTAACCACTTAAACAAATTTTAAACGCTGAATAGAGGTTGTTGAAACCAGGCCTAAGTGCATTTGCCCTTACTCGAAAACTTAATTTAGCCTAACCGAGAGAATTATAAGATTATGGACTCCTTTAGGACGGATTATTGAGATAAATGTTATATTTATAGAAAAAATCGACATAACAGATATCCGTGAGTAATAAAAAAAAGAAAATACATGGATTGATGGAAACATTTTAAGGTATGCAAGAAATTTATACCATATAAAATACAAAATAAAATACAAATTATAATTAAATCCAATAAGTATTATTTACCCCCGCGGATTTGCTGACGAATATTATTCATAACTGATAACATTAACTTTAATTGAATAACATATTTGTACACCAGATTAGTACTTCAGTCATCAAGTGTTAGAATGACAAAGCTGCTAGTTGAGCTAACTCTGCATCATTATAAGTAGCTACAGCTGTCCACGCGAAACGCAGTCTTAAGTTTGTTCCTGTCACTAACAGCGACTTCTCCTGGGACGTATTTAAAGCACTGCAAATTTGACGTTGTGGGGTCGTTATAAACTCTTAAATGTAAGAGGATAATCTAATGAAAAACGTCTGATTTACCCTTTGCACTACAAATTGATGACGGTGCCCTCAATTAAATGATTTCAAAGTATTCACTTGAAGTTTAATGCCATTAGAAAGCTTTGGCGGAAAAAGATTTCGCTGAAACGTATATCGTGCCCCAATCTTGAGATTAGTGAGATGATATATGTGAGCTGCATAATCCATTTTACCCCTTTTAAACGACTACATGCAAATTTCACTAATTCGATCTGCCGTGCAGTTTTTGTATGTCAGAATTGGACGTTTGCACGTGGCTTTTAACGGAATTCGAGCACAGAACATCCCGAAATGTAGAATTGAGCTGCAAACAACTGTATCACGTAAATAACGTCAAAATAATTCATGAAAACAAATTTAACTAAAAAAATAAAATATTTATGTCCTGGGATTATAGAGGTTGTACAACGCCACGTTTCGATAGGTTACTGTAGAGTGAAATTCCCGTATAATTTATTTCTAGCTGGTCGTATTTGCTTTTCGGATCGTTTGCCCTAAAAATTTACAACCTTAGTTTTATTCTTAATAATCAAGTTATCTTGAAAAGTAAAAAGAAAATTACATGAAAATTTTTTAAAATACTTACGTAAGCATCACTCTCACGCGAACAACACTTCAATACCTCTACTCATTAGATAGATATCATGGGTTGAAGGAAAACAAATTTTGTGCTTTTCATCCTTTTGGGTGTCGAATTTCGAAATATTTTAATTTCACATCTTTGGCATTTCTATAAGTGTCCTATTGACGTGTAAATCACGTTGGTAGCCCGTTCAGTCGAATCAAAATCATTCATTCATTAAAAAACGGATATGACCCCTACACAGTACTGAGAGTTTGAATTTCGAAAAATCTTTAAAAATTTTTCGATAATTTCTGTAATCATCGTCCTGAAACAAAAATTAACTATATATCTCGACGGATTCGATAGATATCGAGGATTTATCTAAAACACAGTGTAGGTCTTTTCACCTCCTAAGAGAACGAATTTCGAAGTACCCTTGTATCACATTTTAGACTACTTAACTGATGTCTCTTGGACATGAAAAACACGACAATAGCCCACTGGGCTGAAGATAAATCGACGATTAATTAAAGCCACGTTTCATCACTTTTCACCCATTTTCACCCTCTTAGAGGCCGAATTTAGAAAAATCCCTTCTTAGTGCTCGCCTACGACCTGAGGGGAACCCAAACAAAAAATTTAACGATTATTGGTCCAGCGGTTTGGGCTGCAGATTGATATGTCACTCACTCAATCAGTCAGCAGGGTTCTTCTTTATATATAAAAAATTTGAATTAATGTTAAATTATATCGACTGATTTTAACACGGGAGCGCTATCCTTGATCGTAGCAATTATAAACTGAGTCATTCGGGCACTTTGAGAAAACATAGGCTTAAAAATTTTTTGTTCATCGAGAGGGAAATTCCAAACTAATTAGATGAAAATGAAAGGGAGTTTGGTCGTTGCGAGAGAAAAACGTGGAACTTAAACAGGAAAAGGAAATTAAACAATTTATTATTTAGCCGAGACGAATATTACCAAGCGCAATTGAGTTCGTCTGATGAAGATCCTATGTCACTTAGTCCCAAGACACTGTACCCTCAACAGTTAACTGTTATATTTCATAACACAATAAGCTGGGAACTTAACATTCTACTCTACCGCATATCAACAAGTGCTGATAAAACGTCCCTAAATTAGTACTAAGCATGGTTTTCGCGATAAGTAACAAGCAATATTTTCCTAGAATTTTCAGTTAAATATGAAGTTTATAAAATAAATAAATGTGATTTACGACATAATTATTTCTTGTTAAAATTACACAGCCGTTATTGCTGAGATGAACTGCTTACCTTGTCCTATTACTAAGAAACTCAAGGTCACGCAAGCGATGTAGACGAGGCACACAACGTCCAGGAAGAGGCCGAAAGCTCGACTGGATGCAAGAAACAAGTAAAATGCCGACGAGTGCAGGTCCTGGAAATGATAAGTCAACATAAATTATTTGTAACACTTTATTACCAACTCTTATGAACAATAATTCAGCATTACCCAAGAATTAGCCTGTCTGAAGGGCAATGTAAGACTGATTTTTTAGGTATATTGGTACTACATTTTGTAACCTGTCTAGCTCACCAAACAAAATACAAATAAAGTAGTGTACCCGAAATCCACTTCTTGTTTACTTCGAGTGTTTTGCTTGAAAACAGGCATACAGTCCGTGCGGAATAAAGTTAGCACTAAAAAATCAATATTTAAAATATCACCAGCCGTCACGGCACATAGTTTAAAAATTAATAACGGTTATCCTACTTCCTTGTTTAACAGCGAATTACCATATGTTGTTAAGTGTTTTTGTGGAAATACAGCAATACTAAAATTAGACACAGTCAAATAGACCTTTATGTATTTAATTCACCTGAAATATTTTATTTACCATCTTAGTTAGGTACCTACTGAGTGTATTATAGGATTTAGTAATTGCAAACACTTAGTGACGTGGCCGGTTCGTTGGGCGTTTTTCCGTTGCTTGCACACTGCTTTTAGCCACGTCCCGAGCGGCAGACGTAGTAGTTCAAAACTTCAACGATATACGACATTAGTAAGCTTAGTTGGAGAAAATGTTCTCTGAGATGCTTTTTTCTTCCTGTGTAATCAACATGGTTTCATATAACCACGGGGGAGGCAGTATTGGGCATACGATGCTCTTATTGGCAGTAAGTGCCTAGGATAGTGCCAACATTAAAAGTTTACAATCAGAATACATGATTTTGTACGTATTAATTAAGTTTTCAATTTTAATTTGTCTATTATCTTAGATACAATAAATGTCATTAAGTTCAAACCTTACTAAAACCCAGTAATTGCTAATAGCACATTGTCGAATGACAGGACGAGTTACTACTGAAAAGTTTATTTGGTCTCAATGCACTACACGTTACCGCAGTGTAAATATTTATCATTTCTCAACTAGCCGAGAATGTTCAAGTTCAGCCCATGGTAAAAATGTCCTACCAAAATTTAATTAAAACTGTTTTACAATATAACCTCGTTAAATGTAGAAAAAAAGCGAGGATATTCTTGGTAGAGTGGAATTTTGACTCTAGTAGCTAAATACGTTATCGGAGTGAAGTTAGCTTGTTTCTAAAAAGTGAACCGCGCTAATTGTCATTGTGCATTCAATTGTAACCTGGCTAACCGATCGAGATTACTTAGCTACCTCTAGCAGGTTACAACATTTCTCGTACACTAATGTAATTAAGTGACACCCTGCAAGGCGAAAAACATATGCAAGAAATACAGATAATTTAAGTATTCAAAGTGAGACATTATTATTTCAATCTACATTATTTAACACAACTATCAGTGTATTATTTTTCGTGGTTATATTCAACGAATTTTTTTCTGTTGGTACCTGTTCTATCACTTATTTACTCTCACCTCCCGTAAAATAAGGAAGTCGGCTAAACATTAAAGTGGCATTTCTATCTCTTTACTTGCTCGGTGCATATACCACACAAACATTTTATAAAAAGCTGTTTATAAATTCCGTTGCCAAATTATGTGAAGTTTTAACAGTGCTTCCGTTCTTAAGGCCATGCTATCTTGTTTCTATTATTATTTTTTTTAGTAATTTTTAAAGTTTAAACGAGAGCATATTTAAAAAATCCGGCGGGGCCGGTCGTCGGATTTTCGCATGTAGGAATCGTATCGGACGATGTCGCTGGTCGGAAGGTTTTCTCGGGGATCTCCCGTTTCCCCCGCCTTTTTATTTTTCGGTGCTGCTCCATACTCATCTCATGTCACCCCTTGCCAGCGCTACAGACCTCGAGGGCTAATCAAAAGTCTCTCATTCACTCAATTCATTCAAACTTATTTATTCACATCTGCGTAATACAAGTTCTGTCCTGAAAATCTGCTACCATAAGAAATAACAACATTTAATTTATCGTGCGAAGGCATAGGAAAACAGCCATTAGGCCAAACGTGCAGAAAATTTTCCTCCATTATGGATTAACCTCTTAAAACATATACGTGAATAAAACAAGATGAGACTAAGACATTTTAATTTAAATAACAGTGTTTCATTAATGTACGTAATGTTTTAAATTGGGAAGTTTATGACAGCTTAATTATTTGTGTAATTATTATTGCAAAATATGATTCCACTTCTTATTTTCGCAAATGAGCTTGAAAATACTCATTGTTGCCACAGAAGCTATTAATTTGCTGCATATTTTCATTTACTAAACATTTTATATTATAATTTAATTGTAAATCAATTTCGTACATTGTTTGTTAGGAATGGGAACTTGTCATTGTCGTCGGGATTGCAATCTCCTCAAGGTTTTGTGGGGCAGATACCATCCTGTTTCTGTAATGAACTCCCAAATGAGAATCTGAATAGTCAGCTCGAAGTTCCTATGAGGCGACAGTAGCAGATATCGATCATCATTCGCAGCTTTACATCTACAATGTATGAGATCAAGTCCTCAAAAATACTTGTTAGTCTGAATAGACTTCACTTCGTGTAGGCCTACAAATTTATTTTATATCATTTATTAAGTCTAAAGCTCTTTTAAAACTATGTACTTACTGGTAAATGTTACCATTTCTCCACTAATATATTCAAACGAAACCCTCTTTTATTGTTCTTCTCGATGAGTCAATTACACGCGAAAAAAAGTATTTGTGAGAAATAGAAGGCAAATATGTTACCTGATGACTATCAAATTCCTCTTGTAAAATTTTCTGTGCGTTGAACGCTCGGATGGTCGTCAATCCCTGTAGCGATGCACTCAAATGAGAAAATACTGGACTTCTGGCTGCAAAACCATAGAATATAGAGTAAAAACCAGATAAAACGTATTAAATTCCAAAAAATTACTTTCTGATTTTAAACACGAACAAACTTTTCATGAATATCTCGATGCTCTTGGTCAGTTAACCTATCTGTAGGGCCCGGTAGTTTTCGCGAAAAGATTTTTGCAGTACTTTGTTTTAGTGCCTTACGTGCGCACCTTCATCTCTGCTTTGTGGTCAGTGATTGGATGCCTCATCATACAACGTCTGGAGGTTAAACCCCCAAATCACAGACGTGTTGTGTCACAGTTATCCACGTACTGATTGGCACAGTCAAATTAATAATAACTCTGCACAAAAACACTCTGCCAATAATCATGAAGTTGAGCTGCAGGTGTGCAGGTAAGGCACTGAAACAAAGTGGGGCAAAAATATTTTCGCGAAAACTACTGGCCCGACCTATCTGGGTGTAGCTTTTGCAACACATGATTCCATTAAAAAGACTTGTGGAGAAAATGTCAAAACAGACATCTCTGTAAATATTATATGTTATTTACAGACTGATTCACACAGACAATTCTTATTATTACGTCACAAAACATGCATTTTTAAATAGGATTTAAATAGGATTAATAACATAACAACAACTTCAAAAAGTAATTACAGTTCGGACTGGATTTCATTTCTTGGACGTACTCCATTGCAATATAGATGACTGTCAAAGAACACTAAAGATAATAGAAAAGCATAAATAATCAGAGGATGCTTTAGTCATTACGATATACACACAACATAAGATTCCATAAATGCAATCGGATCAAATAAAAACAAGGACAAGCAGATAAGAAAATCAAAATCAAAAGAAAGAGCCAAACAAAGGCAGGGAACACAGGTTTGGGGTCTGCTTTGGCAAAGGGATAAAAAAAAATGTATGACCCAGAAAATAAAAATACGACACACCAATGAGGCGAATAAGAAACCAGTACTTATATCAGACACGAGCAGAAAACCACATGCGACTCAACGACGAGACGAAACAAAAACACAGCAGATATCAGACACGAACATAAAAACAACACGGGACACAACGATGAGGCGGAACAAAACACAGTAGTTTTCCTGACGGGCAGTAGAATGACGTTTAGGGAACTGGAATCTGTTCCCGTCATCAGGTAGAGATACATAGGGTTCAGGAACACGAGTGCGACTAATAATCACCGTGCTATATTACAAAGCCGTGTGTTTGTTACTCCGGTAAGTAGCGGTAAAGATAATAACTGTTTTAATTTAATGATTTCTACACCATCGATTGCGAAATTTCAAATCGTATGGTGAAACACAGTGTTCTTGGCTGTGGGCTGTAATGGACGCATCGATAATGATTTCTCCTTCAATCTCGTCGTGTATAGAGGTATGATGCTCACCGTGGATTGTTATGAGCCCCCCCCGGCTCCCGAGAGTAGAGTAAGATAAGGGGGGGGGGATTGAAGTGTGGTTCAGTTTAGTTCATGTAGGATGAACAGGGTAGCCTGAGTTTGGGCCACCTTTCTGGGGAGGGGAGGGAGTTAGACCTTTTATAAGAGTCTAGAAGTGGTTTACTCCATTGACTTCTCTGTGGATCATATTTTAAGGGGAGGGGGTTACCCCAGTCGTCTGAGCTTAGTCTTCCCATTTGACTCCGGACCTGGCCCTCCACTGGCCATGGAGGGGTAGGCCTGGAGGGGGGAGAGGGAGTGGGCTCCGGCAGAGTGCGGGAAGGGAAGAGTGCCTGATGCTGGCTAGGCTAGAGAGGCTCACTTAAGTGTTGGAAGTGACAGGGTGAAGAGGTAGCAGGAGTCTTTGCTACTAGAGCCTGGTGGCCCCAACAATGTTAGAGGAGGTGTTGGAGTTGGAGAGTCTTGCCTTTCTCTGCATGAGTAAAATGGTAGCGGCCAGTTTGAGCTGAATGGAGCTGCTAGAGTTTGGAGAAATTGCAAACAAGTTGGAGAGCTAGCTTCTAGGATTTGGAAGCGGTGAGTGTGCGGCCTTTGTGTCGTTCAGTTATTTTGCTGGGACATTTTTCACATCACTTGGGAAGGATTGCCAGCTGCCTGCCCGCCAAGACGCCTTGTGAGGCCCGGAAAATTTCGGACTTATAATATCTGCCCAATTAAACTTGGAGTGGATTAACCTTGATTGCCTTTCTCCAAGTTCTGCTGGATTTGTGGGTTGTATTGATCACTGAACTGCACGGAAATTGAATGAATGCCACTGCTAGATGTGTCGGGAGTCGCGCACTTTAAAAGCCGTCTAGTTTAAATAAGAGGTTGAAAATGGAAAGTGTGTCGTAAATGTACAGTTGCGTGTGTAAATTCTCGATGTTGCCATGTTGTAAAATTCTCATAAGTAAGAAAACATAGTTGTGTTCACTTGATTAAGTGGCAAAGTATGGAGTTTGTATAAGACGTGGAAGACGAACTGAGACTTAAAATGATTATTGTAATTAAGCTATTATGTGAAAATGTATGTAATGTAAATGAGCGGAAATATAGCCTAAACCTATGAAGTGTATTTGTGAGTCTCAAATTCTAGGTTTTCTGAAGCAACACGATACCCGATTGCTATAAGCATTGGTCGGGGGTGATCTTGGGACTTTCCCAGTGTTTAAATGAATTGGAATTTCGGGCTTTGGCCCGTTGTGTTTGTTGTGTGGGGAGCCAAGGTTTTAAGGGGCCTTCTGCCCCGTGGTCACGAGCCGGAGGGCTCTGTTACACCGATAAGAGAACCGTGTTTATAAATGAGGTGCCCGTCCTTTGGATTGTTATAAGAATTAGAATCCTACTGTCAGATTAAGCAACTGGTAATTAGCTGACACAACTACCATAACATACATTTCAAACTTATATATTGTCTCTGTAACTGGAGTAAATAGATCACACGTACATGTTATATGTATATATACACAGAGGCGTCATTTCAGGTTTTTCTTGGGAGGGGGGCAAGATTTTTTTGGCGTAAGTGACCTTGTTGCATTTTTTATATTAAAAGCATGTATAAAATAGAAATTTTAATGATATAACTTCAGTTTTATTTGATTACGTTAGTATTATGTAAATGCCAAATACACAGAAAATTTATATACACTTTTCCTTCTAAATCCAGAGGTGGGGGAATTTGCCCCCATTTGCCCCACCCCCCTTAAATGACACACATACATATACATGTATACGTATATTAGTTCTGTATAATATTTGTTTAATAGTGTAAAGAATAAACTATATGTAGTGGCAAGTCCTTGCGATTAATTCTATACATTCCAGGGAAATTTACGTAATTAATTTTTTATTCATAATGAACAGCCAACGTTAGTGATAAATTTAGAAAGCCGTCTCACATAAATAGAGGATTTTTATAATGACTTACTGTACAGTATAGTAATAGATCGACAAGCAGAACTCTTGGTACTTTCCAAGAATTCAGAAACGGTGTCTCTCGCAGTACTGTGTTGTAATGTGTCGTTAAGTTTGACATAAATATGTATTGATAATTTTTACATTTTTTATAAACAAATGTTACTCTAAGGTTAGTAACTTAAAAGACACGGATTTTAGCTCGACTGTCAGTGTTTTCTCAGAAAACAGTTGTCAATGAAAGACAGTGTTCCAATATTACTCGTATAGCTAGTTATGTATTTGAAAGTAAATGTCGGGAATGTACCTTATCATCAAAAACGTTACACGCAAGAATCGTGCAAAAAGCCGATCTCGAGCTACATAACACCACGTGTTAAAATTGAAGCGTCCATGTCGTATATCATGCTATATGTTTACCTATTTTTATCCAACGCACAGCACGTTTATCAAAACCAGGAACTACATTGGTCATTATGCTTTCCTTGTGACATGAACGACTACGTAGGCAACCTTTCCATGATAAAAATAATTAAAATAATTAACTATGCAAGATTTATAGGACTCAATAACTTTAATTCACAGTAGATACAGGAAAACAGAAACAATAATTTGTTTTATTACATGTTAATAAATGTTGCTACTAATTGAACTATTTAATACAAAAAGAGGAAACAACCCCAATAATCCTGGAAGGAGGGTAGTTGTTATAATAACGGGCAATTTCTTTAAATTATTGCTTGAAAGATCATATAAGTATTGCCGCACATTTTTAAAGCTTTCATTGTGTAAAGTTATTTTAAAACATGGCTGCAACTACAGTCCCTGAATTAAAGTGTATTTGTGAAGAATAACCTACGTATTAGTATTACGCGTGACCGCTAATGTGATAGAATACACTTACTGATGCCCTCTAGTCTCTTCAAACATCGCGACGTGCGCACGTACACAGATCTGACCAGGTAGAAGACTATAGTCACGAATAATGTGGGTATGAGGATCCAGTAGTTGACGATCGCTATTAGCGTCACGATACCCAGCAGTATGCAGCCAATCTGAGGACAACAATGCCACAACGTAAATACTCGTGCTACACTGGTTGACACAAAATTAACAGTTCACCGTAACAGAACTATAAGAGGGGAAATATTATAAGCATGATTTGTTTTGATGTGGGTTAGAAATATGGGTGAACATTATAACGGTCAGAATTTAGTGGATACTGTACTGAGTTAAATTAAAGTGAAGTGGTACCTACTTATTAAATTAATGTCGTACAGAACAATAAAATATTAATACCACTTCAACATACATATAATATTTCATTCTTTGGCCTTACCAGTAAAACCAGTATAACTGTAGCTGTGCATAGGCCTACAACTAAAATACACAAAATATATTATTTTATGTTTACATAACATTGCTATTTGTATAATGATTCTTATTTATGTATGTGGAAAATTATTACATTGTTCCACAGTGTCAGTGTCAAAGTGTTATGAACATTATTTAAAATCATGTAATTAATTTGTTAAGATGTTAGACTTTTGAAAAAAAAAATTTTTCGTCATTCTTACAGTTTCATTTGTTAGGGAGATACGAAAAGAAGTTTTAAAATAACCGGAATTAGTGTTTGAATCTTGGCCGAAAATGCCAGATATTGTAGATCGGGTAGGCTACTCTTGAAATAATATAAGTACTAGGGTATTATTTAAGTTGGATTTTTAAAGCAGTTAAAGTTGATAACGAATGAGTAAATAGAAAACACCTAAAAACAGTTAATTTATCGTGAGACTCAGCAGAAGTTCTCTTGAGGAGACTAAGTGTGTCTGAGCGCACATGATTTAAATTTTTTCGGTTACTTTATTTTTCTTATTGGACAATCTCAAACGCAATTTGTTCAGAGTTATATATCAATGTCTGAATTAATCACTTCACCTTACCAAACACTAAACATGTTAACCCTCATTTTCAGAGTTAGGTGTTACGCAATAGACTAAGAAAATCTTCTCTGTGTTCACTAGTGTTCCAATAGCTCTTAGTTCTGGTGTATAAGATATACAGAGCAATGACCGACATCTGAAGTTGCAGCAGACGCCACATCAAGAGTCATACTAACGCTAATCATTGTTTACAGTAAAAAAAGTGCAAAGCAGAAAATGACTATCGTGCGCATGTCGTTTTGCCAATGGAAAAAAAATTCCAAAATGGTTGCTTTACGAAAAATTCCAATGTGTCTTATCACGGATTACCCACACAAAAGTTTGTATTATTTAATTTTTGCTGAAATTTTTTAAACACGGAATAATTATATTTATTTTTACTGATATGTCCTAGCGGAAAATTTGAAAAATAAAATAAATGGGATACGTTTACTAATTTAGCTTCTGGATTTGCAAAACGTACATTTAGGTGAGAGAAAAATTACGCAGTTTTACGAGCTTAATTAGACAAGCAGCTTTAGTTATGTTGTACATAAACTGTACAGCCGACATGCAATATATTACGCCCTATAATCCTATAATGATAAAATGTAGTCGAATTTGACGCGTGGGAAGTGTTTGAATAGGAAAAATTGCAGTGACTACGCGTCGGGTGCATCAGACGGAATGCTGATGCTATAAATACGCCAGATACTAAGGAGAGCTGAGGAGATACGCACAGGATGAGCGGACGGGTGCACGGCGGGAAGCCGCGGATGAGGGCGTGTAGAGCATAGCGCGGAAAAGACAAGATACACAATAGCACTTTGATAGATGTTACAAAAAGACAAATTGACATTGGAAAATATCTAAAGAAATTATGGAAGTGAACGTCCAGTGTGGGAATTCTCTTCCAAGGGTGTGTTCAGGGAAACAATGGGAAATATTCTGCATGACGTAGTTTATGAACACGAATTGCAAAATATAGACAAAGGAATTTAAAATATTGCAAAATATATATGAATGACAATAAAACCTTAGAGTAATTTCGGGAAATGTATTTTTAAAAGCATGATTTCTGATTGATGTTTGTGATGCGGGCTCGGAACACGCACTGAATGCACGGATTGCACTGAATGAGCACAGTGTGGCAAACGCATTACTTGGAGGATGTGATTGACAGACGTACATCAAACAAAACGGAAACTATAATTGTAATAATAAATATTAGGCTAGATTATTCCAAGTGGACAGCAAATGTTGCACTTTAATACATAAATTATTGTCCGCGTAGAATTATGTACGATTCCTGACGAAATACGGATTTCGAATACTAACCGTTAATTCAAAATACTGACCAGTGTGTATAAACCATGTAGTAATTATAAAAGTGGCAAAAACCAACACCACGTTTGAGCAGTAAATTATTGGTGCAAAAACAATTCTGATTAATTGGATGTACCCCTTTTAACTTGACTATCAGATTGATTACACTTAACCGATGCTTTAAACACAACGGGTTTGCTAACATATGAGTAAAGTTACGCAGCTTCACTGAAGTAATGTTTTAATAATTCTTCTGGAATAAATTTAACTTAAGATGTGTTTGACAGGTATCCCTCTTTAGACACTATGACATCTACATTGAGAGAGAAATTGCAATGACAAAACATAACCTAATAAATTTCTTATTGATTAACATGCGCGATGTTTCTCTGACGTTGTGTGACGTATGGAACGTAAGTGAAATGAAGGTTAATACTAAAATAATACATTTTGCTTTACGTATATTACATTTCGTTGGAAGTAAAAAATTCCTGGCTGAAAGATAAGATATAAACAATATACAATATCACTTGAAGTCGTCGGTATTTGTGCACAAAACCTTTTATGAAATACTTTAAACTCCTTTATAAAATAAAATTGTCATACTGACAGAACACAAATATTATTTTTCAAGTAGCCTACTGAATGATTGTTAATAGCTACACTTATACACAGTTAAGTTGAAGACGTTCCAAGCTACTTACCGCCAGACAATCATTCAGAACTAAGGGAAGCTGTTCGTCCATTGCACCCATGTCTTTAGAGAAGCGGTTCAGGATCTGACCTGAAATTAAATGATTCACGTAATGTTGGGACTTTCCTTAGCATTAGAAGTGATTATCATGTATTGTAAATAGCCTTATATTCAGGGGCGTCATTTGTGGCTACAGGGGGGGGGGGCAAATGCCCCCCCTGGATTTGGAATTTTTGTGTATAAATATATTTTTTGTGTTTTTAAATGTAAATAATGCTAACTTAAGGACATATATTATTAAAGTATGTAATTTATACATGCTTAATTAATAAAAAAGCTGCAACAAGGTCACCGTCGTCAGAAAACAAAATCTTGCCCCCCCCGGAAAAACCTGAAATGACGTCCCTGCTCTTATTTCTGGTTTAATCACCAATTACATTATAAGCAAAGCAAAGTTTAAGAAGAGTAACCAGAATACTAGTATGTGAAATAAAGTAAACATAATGGAGTTGTACACAATAATATGAGACTACATTACGTAAACTACAGTTGTGACATTTAAGGGCTTATTGCTTAACACGAAGCAAATTAGTGCAGAAATTTGACCAGTGTTGTGCCCATAATTCCGCCGTTTTCGAAGAAATCGTGCGTAAATCTCTTAGTGAACGCCTGATGAAGAGATGGACTGTAAACATAAACATCACAGTAATACGCTGTGGTTTATTTCCTATGTTTCTGTTTCACGCTACTCTTTCTTCTTAGATAATGTGCACGTTTATTATATACAGGCTAAGTGATTAATATTAAATGAAGTAATCAATGCACGTACACAAAGTGGTGTGTACTGTTGCGTGTATGGCGTGTGTGTGAATGAGATTGAGAGAGAGAGAGAGAGAGAGAGAGAGAGAGAGAGAGAGAGAGCGTATGCTGGTGAAAACAACTTTTAAAAGTTAAGAATTATAATTAATTGTTTTCTTGGCTTGGGACCTTTTGAAAATGAACGGCTTTCACTTTATCACATTAAGAATATATTTAAAATTATATCTTGAGTTACATACGCTAAATTTACACTTAATTATTTTTTCTCTGTGTATGCAATACCTGCATATGCATATTCTATAGAGTTATGTAATTTCTGAATTGGCCTTTCCACCAAACGCAGCATTCCTCACTTAATCTCTCAACGACTTGAAAGTATCCAAAATTTTCATTTAAATAGCATGCTTCCATAATTCGTTGCATTGAGTAAAAGCTGCATTTTAGACAAGTCCGGAGAGCTGTGGCCAACACACATCAAAACACTGCTTTCAAGTGTGTTAGTGACAAGTATTGATATTATTCAATGGGATATTAACGTTTAAATTATGCTGAATTCTTACATAATGATTAAACTTGTTGACAAGGACATAAAACTCTATAATGCAAGAATGATGTAGATAGGTGGGTCAATTAAATAAAAAAATTTATATCTTGCTTGATACATTTTAAGGATTCCAAAAATCAATTCTAGTCTTTGAAAAAAAATTACACATTTACAACAGCTGTAGTTATGCAGTCGCAATTCACACAAGTGTTCTACTAAACCTGAGATATAGTTTGCATTATAAAAATTCTTAGCAAATGTAACTTCTAAAGAAAAAGATGCATCAAAATTTATATGTCAAGGCTATGATTTGCTAACGTCTAAAAATGTTAATATAAACGTAATAAAATTGTATGAAGGAATATAGTATAACACAAATTGCATACTCCTCTTGGGGCGTACCTGAAGGGTTTATGTTGAAGAACCTCATTGGCAGACGAATTATACATCTGAACATCTTATCGTGGAGATTCATAGACGTCTTCATGCAGAGATAGAAGAAAAGGAAATTATTGTATACAAGAAACACCATGGCTCCGGCAGTAATAGCAGCAAATATGTACATGCATAGTTCTCTGCTCATTATTGAGACATCATCTGGTAGGTCTGTGTCCGTATGGTTAGTGGACACTTGTAGAATATCTTCACTTTCTGTGAAGTTGGCAGCAGACAGAATTGCGGCTCTCAGACTCTCTTTGTTTGTCCTGTAAAAGTTTTCACATTTTGTTTTGAAATTTTATTTGGAGAAACACAACACTAACCACCACTAAATAATGTCCCCTTACCTGGCTGTATAACTGCATTGCAGGGCTGTTAAATAATCACGTATTTTATTTCATGCCTCCAATAAACAATAATAAAAGAAAACACGTTTAGAAAGGGGTTGTTGGTTATTACGTGCATTAATGACATCGTTTTTGAGCCCATCCTCCTACAAAAAAATATATATATCGCACGCCAATATTTACAAATCTAGTACTTAATCAATGCAAACCTACCTTATGTCCATATAGTGAAATTCGCCACATATAATATAGCCTTAAATGTACACATTTACTGATGAAATGTGCGTAATTGAATTAACAATTTGCAAAACAACGTAGTCAATTTTCTACCAAAATGACTTGTGATCGTTATAATTTTGTACAGAAGTAAATGCACGTACTATATAACCACGTGAAGAGTCATTTGCAAGTGTAGCAAGGCAGAGAACTGTATCATTGACTACCTCTGTACAAAAATTATAACACTTACAACTCATTTTGGAAGAAAATTTACTTATGTAGCTTCTCAAAGGACTTATTCAACTGCAATAGTACGGTGAATAGATTTCACACCAATTAAGGGCCTTGCGCGCAGAACAATGGGGTAATAGATGCACCCTTGTGATTTTTCGTTCGCGTCTGATTTCCCTTCCCCTTCAAGCATACAAAGAAGCTTCAGGTATAAAGTACCCTGTAAGATTGACGTTAAAATATTTAGTGTAATTGGGGTTAACTCTAAACCATAATACAGGCTCTATTGCTTCTTTTAAAAAGTATTCAAGGAAATTTTCAATAAGAAACGTACGATATCTTTTAACTATATACCTGATTACGAAACATGACATAAAACATTTTGAGCTTAAGGTGCGTGGTCCTTAACACCTGTAAATAGTCCCTTGGAATATTTTTAAGAAATATTTACTTGGCTAAATTCGAATAGGTGTTTTTACTAATTTGATTTACTTTTACACGTATAAAATTCAGTACTTGTTCGTTTTAAAATATACTTCGTGGAATGTTAACAAATTACATTAGTTTGTTTACACTGAAGTCGCTTTACAAAATAATAAAGTTTTTTCCCTTCCATAAACACAAAATAATTACGACGTGAAAAAATATTTAAACTGCAGTAAAAAATTTCCTCATCCCTTTATAATATTATTAAATGAGTAGTTTTATATTTTATAATTGTAAGAATGTATTCACGGACATCATATTTCAGTGAAAATTATTTTGTTTCAGTACGACTTGTGATTTTCGTTAGGTGTATGTTTCCGTAAAATGAAAATTTTGTTTTGTCAAAAATTCTCCGAAGGAGGATACTGTTGTTAATTCAAACGTTTACAAAACTAACACAATTTTGATACATAACAACACGAATTGTTCACACATCGACGACCTTGACCATTATCACATTACCACTCAATATATCGACAGCACGTAACACTTTCCGTGATGCTTTTTAACTTATTATTAGTTACTTACTACATTATCAAAATGTAAACATTATAATTTTGTTTCAAATTAATAAGTGGCTTATTGTAACTTCCATTTCGCAAAACTTGTACTACGAGTAGAAATGCCCACCTCACACTTCTGTAAACTAACTCATTGCAGGAAATGTGTTCAGTTCATAAGCTGTGGACAATTCTGGTTGCAACACTTCAAATATGATTGAAATCAGTTTGTTCAAATTATAAATATTTCACAGACTTCAGTTTTAAGGGGAATGGTACATGGCAATCTTTAATTTTTAGCAATTTTCTCGCTACGACATATAATAAATCATAACATTTTTGACATATCCTGCTCTAAATTATAGTCTAGTACACATTTTTACATTGCTAGACATTAAATTACTACCGTATAATCTGACATTTATGGATGTAAGATGTAGAACAATCTTTTTTATCTTCCAACAAATATAAGATAATATGGAAGTATTTATTATATGATAATGTAGATAATGTATGAAAATTATCTGTGCGCCTTCTAAAAACCTTATAAAGGTAAAAATATTACATTTTAGATGTTTATGCCCCTTTTCCCTTAAGTCTCCAATGTATGAATAATTTAACTATACATTAAAAAGTTACAGAAGGACATGCATTGTTTTAGGAAATCAGCTGATATTGCCTACCAGTTTTTACTAACGCATAACACAAAACTGATAAATAATACCGACAGCAGCTTTCTACGCAAAATTCATATGTTCGACACGGCAAATGACTGCAACACCACTAGTGAAAATGTCAAAGTACTGACCAAAACGAGAGCCAGTAATCAGCACTACTGGACAACAGCTGAGCTACCAACACGCTCAGCACAAATACAACCACCAGGAAGTATTTGCGGTTTGCGAGAATGTACGATCGGTAAGTTGACGCTGTGATTTCTCCTCTCGTCCGCATCTCCTCCGCAACTTTCTGTGAGGTCTCTTGGCTAGCGGTCATCTCTACTGAGGTCATACTGCTCTGTAACACAGCAACGATAAAATCATGCCCGTTATGTCTTAAGCAACGAGGAAATGTATTGCATATAATCACTGTAGAATAATTAAAACAGAATTAAGTGGTAAAAACTTGAGAATCTAATGTAAACTCATTATTGCATATAGTGTACGTCGTATACATTTCATATTACATAGATTCACTAGCAGTCCACCTGCGGCATTGCCCGCGTTACTCGTACTCGTAACAATAAATATTTACTCAACTGAAGGACCTCTTTGTACGCCAGACTAGAATACGGTGGACGACTATTGATGATTGTACCTTCAACAAATATCGTACAATAATTGCCTTCAATGCGCAACGTCGAAAGTTCATTAAAATTAATGTAATTAAAATATTCCGTCACTGGGCACACAGAGGTTATATACCAATGTGTATCGATTTAATTGTAGAATGTTTAACTCTCCTGTAAATTACTTCTCTATGATTATTCTTGCTTTTCCGGATCGTCTGCTTTGAAAGGTGACTTAAGGCAAGGTTTCTCCCCAACCCACTCCCGGGTATTTGAGAGTTATTTTCTCTGTATAAAAATTACGTAAACATAATTATAAAGCAAATAATATCTCAACGTCTCAACTGGTTAAGTAGCATGGGGTAAATTAGTGCAAATTTGACGTCTTTTCATTTCTTCAGCGACAGAATTTTGGAAAATCTTACGATCACGTTAAAAATTTGTGTAATTATTAATTTTCCAATTGAGATGAAAATCACGACAACACGTTGCGTCAAAGTGTAATGGATGGTTTATTAAAAAATATTTTTTAATTCTTTCACAGCTCTAAGAGTTCGGATATAGAAAAATTCTGATATCTGTTTACGGGCATTTACGTATTCATCTTCATTAAACAAAAAGCAATTTTACATCTCGATGGGTTCGATAGCATTCATGTCTTTTCACCACCTCAGTGTTCGAAAATATCTTTATAGACAATTAGGGCTATTGTACGGTCGACAAATTTAAGTGAAACCGTGACAAAAGCCCGCTGATTTTAAAATGGATAGACGATTAACTGATAACACTTTCTAACCCATCTCACAAATTTTCACCCCCTTAGGTGCAACATATCGAAAAATAAAACTACAGTTCTAGTATTTAAGTAAATATTATTCTGAATCAATAATCGCGCAAATATCTAAAAATTCAATGAGATAGATAGTTACAGCCGCTGTTACAACTGTGTCGTGTGACGCGACGTACAGATGTGGCAATTCATGTCGGGCAGTGATAGCTTGTTGATGAGCTAGGCCTGACGATCACTAAAAGGAAACATAAGTTACCATTTTTTTACATCTTTGGAGTTGAATTTGGAAAATATTCTGAAATACATTTTCTGCCTTTCAGGGTTACTTACAAATAATTGACCACGATCAACTTTTCGAGACGCACGATCAAAAAGAAAAAAAAACTGTGTCACAAAGACCAGTTTCGCTAACCCGCTATCACTAAAAAGGGCTTACGACGCAGTGCAATAATTTATGGTTAAATCCCTGTAAATACACTGTGTCTTTTGACATAGGGCAGTAGGAAACCTGAAAGGAAGAATGTGACATAGTTATCTAGTTTGTAAATTGTACAAGTCTGGAATGGCGCTATTTAACGTTCGCGAGAGCTGAATCTGAATTTTTTATTTCAAAACTGTTTTGTAACCATTTCAGCCTTTAACTCACATTATAATTGCATGCTTGTTCAGATTTTTTACGTGAATGTTGTTGTACAGAGTTAGCATGGCGATTAAGCTGTTGCTAAACCATTATTCTGAATAGTTCCCAGATATTTGATATCTTGGTGTTGTATAGAAGTATCAATTGTATCTTCCAATATGTTCGCTCTGTATGGGTGGCAGAGTAAAGGTCCAAATAATCACACATACACCAAAATTTGTATTCACCTATTTATTGACATTCTGAATACAATGGCAATAGTATCACCCACACTTCCATCCAATTTCACATAACACATTTATTCATCACCAAGTTCAACCAAGTCTTCCAAGTTCTGGTAATGTGAATTATATAAGTGATATTGATGTTTGTAATATAATTTGTTGGAAAAGTTTTGCTCTTAATAGTATTATAAGTTTGTCTACTGCTGTTGTAAATTGTATGCAAGTTCCAGTTATGTTTTAAAGAAAGAAGGTTAAGTTTGAACTTGGTGATGAATAAATGTGTAATGTGAAATTTGATGGAAGTATGGGTTATACTAAGGTTATGGGGCATGTTCAGTATGTGTACAGTGCTTAATATTAATTGGATCTGTAAACAAGTGTAGCTATTGTATTCAGCATGTCAATAAAGAGGTGTATACACACTTAGGTGTATGTGTGATTATTTGGGCCTTTGCTGTTCCACTCATATGCTGAGTAGTTTGTTGTGTTAATGTACCTGAAATTAGCTAGTTTGTCATAAATATGTTTAGTAACAGTGATCCAGTGTGAGTGGTTGTTTGTATTATCCCTCCCTTTGAGTTAACGATTCTTTCTTGTAGCTTTGTGGCAATTGTGTAGGAAGCACTATTTAAACTTTGTAAAATAGCTTGCGTTTTTTTATTAATTTTTGTTTCACGATGACCCCCCGTAAATACCACCCTTGGGGCTAAATCTGAGAACTGAAAATTGGGTTCCAGTTTAAAGAGTTCGCCACTAGGAAATCTGCGCCACTCTGCTATACCGGATGTGCAATATTGTGTATTGAAATTTATTTGTAGTTGTTTGTATGTAGTGGGGATGTGTGTGTTTCGAGTCAGTAGGGAAGTTGTGTGCATTAGTAATTTCGGCAAAAGTGGTTGCGAACAAGGGTGTTGAGATTATTTGTTGTTGTATTGGTTTGGAATTTGAGGCCCTGCACCATGGTTACCTGTTGATTGTATGCTTTAGATGTACAGGGTCTGGTAACAAATATCCAGGCTGCCAGGGTTACTTGTTCAGATACCGTGGGGATCGATAATTTGAAAAAAAAAAAAAGTTGCTGTTGTCAGGAAAGAAAAGGTTGAAGAAGGGGGAAGTGAAGAGACACAGGCGAAAAAGGGAGTTGGAATATCCATAAAAAAGAATCTCTCTGTAACCTCCTTGAAGGGGATTATGGATCTGAAGTCATTTGACCTTAATTCTTAATTTCTGTTTGTGCTGGCTGTGGATCATTCGAAGCATACTAGATTGTTGATAAGCGATTAGGAAATGATTCAAGAGCTAATACTTCATTGTTCCGATGTAGGTTTAGAGGTTTTATTAGAAGCGGTTGAACAAGGTACAAACTGGGAGAAATTAAAGGGGAAGTTGTGGGAAGTAAACTGCCCTAAAAGGGTATTTCAAGATTTTGAGAAGGGTCATGTTTATAGATTCCAGAGGGAACATAAGATGGTGTCTGTCAAGTACAATTAAGATTGTGTTTCATGCTCATATAATGTGAGAGACTAGGCATTGTTGTAAAATTACCCAAAGTAAAAAGGCTGAGTATGTGTCAGCAAATATTTCTATTGCATTTGAAGAGCCATTTATGATTGTCTCGTTCTCTACCCCTGTCAGTGTAAATCTAGATGAATCTAGAAATGTTATTGTAAAATGGCTCATATTATGGCTTTGAAGACATTTAGATCTTCTAGTAACGTAAGTCAGTAGGAGACGTCATTTGGGCTTCAGTGCGTAATAGTGTATTTTTTAGGATTCTATCATGTTTTTGCTTAATGTTTTATGTTTCTTGTTTCCTCCATTTTATTTTTTGGGTGGGCTTAAGTACAAAATGTTTTTTTTTTTTTTGAGATTGTGTATTTAGTAACTCGTGAGTGGTAGATGCCCACATGGTGATTCTCCTTATGGCAGTGTAGTTTAGGGAGTGAACCCTTTGAGTTTAGAAATGTAGGGTGTCTTTAAGGGGGAGGCTCTAGCGGCCGTGAGGTATCGTGGTCCGATACTTGGAGTGTTTGTACTGGAGGCATTTGGCCCGGGGGGGGGGGGCCCCTTTGGTTGTGATGGCACATCACGCGAGACCTGCAGGGGGGGGAGGGGAGTCACAAGGTTACGCAAGGGAAGGTGCGCGGTAAGCCTTGTAGGCTGGCTTTGACCAAAGGAGTAGGGAGTCGAGCATGAGGTTGCTAGCGAGAAGGTGGTGTGGGCGGTCTAAGTAGAGACAGCCTGGAACAGCGGATAGAATAATGAGCACCGTGGAGTTTGTATGCGAAAGCGAGGTTGAAATTACCGTTAATGAACCGACTGTTGGTCAAGCAATGGTTTGAGCTGTGTACCGAATTAGCGAGCAGTTAGTTTCAGTCGCTGTTACAAATGTTTCGTGTGATGCGGCGAACAGATCTGGCTAATCATGTCGGGCAGTGATAGCTTGTTGATGAGCTGGACTTGACCAATTAAATACATTGAGCTTTTAGCCATAAATTATTGCGCAGCGGCATAAGCCCCTTTTAGTGAGAGCTGGTTACTGAAACCTGACTTTGTAACACAGGTTTTTTATTGTGTGTCTCGACAAGTTGGTCGTCGTCATTCATGTGTGGGCAACCCTGTAAGCTTGCAGAGTGCTGTTGGAGATGGCATTTGATAACTCGGATAAAAGCGGGAAGTTAGTGATGTTTCTCCGAGGGAAAATTGTCTGAGAGGCCGCCAGGTAAAATTGACAATGACTGTGGGACTAAGGTAGGTCTCGCCCAGCAGATTTTTACCTTCTTAAGGGACCATCTAAAATGTTCAGTCGAATTCTAGAATAAATACACTGCATCTTTTGACAAAGGGCAGTAGGAAACCTAAAAAGAAGACTGCCATATAGTTTTTTGTAATACCTTGCTTTGGCATTTAGTTGTCTTGTTTGTAAATTGTGCAAGCCTGTAATGGCACTATATAACTTTCGCGAGAGCTGAACCTGAACTTTTTTTTTTTTTCAAAACTTTTTTGTAACCATTTCAGCCTCCAACTCACATTATAATTGTATGTTTGTTCATTTAGATTTTTATAAGAGAATGTTGTAAAGTGCTAGCATGGCGATTAATCTGTAGCTAAACCCCTATTCTGAATAGTTTACAGATATTTGATATCTTGGTCTTATAAAGAAGTATCAATTTTACCTTCCAAAATGTTCGGCATAATAGAGATGTGCTAATCTATATGCTGAGTTGTTTATTGTTCTAACGTACCTGAAATTAGCTTGTTGGTCATAAAACTGTTTAGTACCAGTGATGCAGTGTGAGTGGTTGTTTGTACTATCCCTCCCTTTGAGTTAACGATTCTTTGTTGTAGCCTTGTGGCACATGTGCAGGAAGCACTACTTAAACACTAAGTTAGTTTGAGATTTCTTTTTTTTTTATTATTATTTTTTTTTTGTTTCACGATGATCCCTGTAAATACCACTCTTGGGGTTAGCTCTGAGAACTGTAAATTAGGATCCGGTTTAAAGAGTTCGCCACAGTAATGTATCTATTGTAGGTCTAAGTTACTAACAACTTTACAATTTTTATGGACGTGTGACATAGTGAGCAAATGTTTCTGATTCGCTGAAAACCCTACAGTAAGTCAAAATAGCGCAGAGAAATGCAGTGTTGGCTGTTGTCTACTATCATACGGTATTGTATGTAATTTTTTGTTACTTTTTAAAGGAATTTTTTATACTTGGTAGCATTTAGTCGCAATGGTGTACAGCAATACAAATGGTTCCTGTTAGGAATGTATTCCGTTACAAGTTTTAATTTTGAAAATTAACTATTAATCACTTCATAGCAATGCCTATATATTAATTCGGAAATTCTAAGAAGATATTTGGGACGCTCTGCTTAAACCGCATATTTCCAATCTTAAATCTTGTGATGCATCACCAAGTGATCTATAATATGGAATTTAAATTTGTTGGTAAACAGAGCTCTCTTTTCAGCAGGCAGATATTCTACTCATAGTCAATTCATAAGAGTGTGTAAATTTCCCGAATTCATCTTTCAGCCACCTAGATTAATATATCCTCTAAACACCTCAAATCAGAACCAATTATTCATTGGTTTCTAGCCGTAGAAACTGGAAACACATGACAGCCCCAGACATTAGTTTTTATAATGTTTTCAGTCATTAAAAGTGTGTCAAATAAGCTGTTGCCCAAACACACAAGTGACAGTGAAGCAAACATTGTTTATGTCTATGAATGTTGGAATACGACAGAATACCAAACTGTACTATTGTTGTCATACGCCATTGCAATATTATGTCGTCCCATAAATCTTAGAATGAGACTACAAAAAAAAAAACAACAGAAAAGTGAGAAAACAAGCCTAGTTTGTACTCAACACACCTGTCTTAATTGTGGTGTCCTAAATTTTACAGGTTATTTTGTTTTTTATTACTACTTTTATTTTTGGGGGTTTATTTGATTTTCCTGCAGTTGTTGTTGACTAATTCCTTATGAAATCATTCGTGTTCGTGTTTTTTTTTTTTTTTTTCGTTTTTGGATGTGTTGAGCCAAACTATGCTAGTTTTCTCTTTTTTTTTGTCTTTTGTTTGTATCTTTTTTTCTTAGTCTCATTCAGGGCGTGTTATCTCTATAGGGCTTTCGTTGACCGTCTGTTTAATTTCATGACCAACCGCTGGCGCTAGTGCTTTGTTATTCTTCCGCGCATGCGCAGTGGCCCGGATTTGAAAACTGTAATGGCGTCCGTTTGTGACGCAAATACATATTAAAAATGACGAAGTGATGTGCACTGTTGACAAGATAAATCGACTTCAAAGCACAAATTTCCTGTGGTTTACGATCATTATCGATTTGAGGTTTGGAAGAAACTCGTAACCTCGCCCAGATTTACTCAAATGAGTAATAATGACATCGACAGAAAATTGAAGATTCGCAGTTTGCATTTCAGGTCAAACTGTTTAAGCCCTGGTAAAAAGCAGCTCAACGCAGACTCCCGAGTCTGAATATGCCAGGTAAGAATTTGTTACATAAATAGTTTCCATTTTGTTCGCATTTTATTAAATTCCTCTATTAGGCTTGGTTACTTGTTTCACTGAGGCGCACCACATATTTATTACAGAGATGCCCCATTTGTTAACGTTTTGATGGTCGTGGCATACAATTTTCTGTTCGCGTACTCTACAGTTTTCTGTGCCACTGCCTCATGTCCCTACCCTACAATTGTTACTGCCTCTGTCTTAATAATGCTCTTGCATTACCATTTTCTGTACCCCTGCCCAAGATTTTTGTTTCCTACCCGGTGATTTTCTGTGTTGCTACCCCAGATTTCTCCAACCTTGATTGCCTTGCCTACAGTCATATTTTCTTAAAATGACGTTGTACCTATAAAATAACCTTTGGGTAAAGGGTTAAGCAACATGTTAAGCTAGGCCAACTTTAAAATGCTAAAATTGTGAATTTTGCTATCCTATTTCTCAAACGCCGTTCTGTACCTTTAATTACTGTCTTCTGCCCATGTGTTGTGCACATTGTGGAGTAACTTACAACCTTATTTGTTAATGAAAAGTTACGGTATGTAAATTCGGCCTATCACAAGCCAGTGTTTCGTCGCAAATTGCCTGGGAAAAGCAAAAAAACTATTCGACTAAACCGTAGCACAGTAAACATGACAAAACATAATAATGGATTTATTTCAAAATAACAACAAAGTATATAAATGTACATTCAATTATTTAATATATGTCCAATTTATTTTTTTTTGTACCGTGCTTCATTGAACTGCATGTAACAGTATTATACTCTAACGACAGCAACATGCATGTTTACTTTTAGGTTATGTAACCTCGTCACTATTTACACATACATAACTCCGAGTATGCGGTAAAATTATCTGTTAGGCTTTGTTCGTAACTTCCTTGTTTTAATTCTGAAAAATGGAAGAATTCCGTTAAATTTTTTTATTACTTGATTACTGCAAACGACAAAAATTTTATCACTCTTTAGCATGGGCCCAGAGAGTTTCATTGGAACCAGCATCGTCGTAGGCTATGTCATCACACTAATTGTGTCCAGTTCAGTGCACATAGTAACTATGGTATTATCACTAGTGGCTTACAAGTTAACAGTAATGTGTAAATTTTTAGAAGAGTTAAGAGTTAAAAAATATGTGATATGACAAAACCAGTTTGTTATTGTAATGTATTTAGCCTTTTTTGTCATACATCGTGAGAGGGACAAAACATTTTTTTAAATTTTTAAGTCGTACAGTGACTTTTCAACTGTTAGGTATTTCTGTAAGTTGTGTCGGAAATATGCTTAAGTTTTACTAAGGGAGGAAAAAATGTAAATAACGCTGTTTTATACTCAGGCTCTAAGCTTAGTGGCATTTATTTGAATTTGAGGCGAAATCTCATTATTACCTTGCAACTAAATGTTGATGAACAAGCCCAGTCTGAACCAGCAGTTATTTAAATTATGTAGCGTCAGAATATTAAATACTACTTGTCACATAATTGTGATAGACCTAAATATGAATGTTTTTAGGGTTCCTAAAGGTGTTTAATTTAATAATTATATTTATTAAGTGCATATTTTGTACCAGTCTAGATCAATTTTGACAAAACAATTTGTGGTTACGTCTTTGCCATCTGGAAAATGTTTTAGTATATTAATATGCTGTATTTTGTAATACAATAAGATATTGCTTATCTGACATAAACAGGCCATTAGAACACTGAAGATGTTAAGAAAGCATACATTAAATACCAAACTATGTCCTGTTTTACAATAAAACAGATATTGGTCAGGAGTAACAAAAATTGAGGTCACACATGCTAACAATTAAGTTTGTCTTGCCAATTGAGATGATGTTGTATGTAGGGCCCGGTAGTTTTCGGGGAAAGATTTTTGCCC
This sequence comes from Medauroidea extradentata, assembly GCA_003012365.1. Lineage (NCBI taxonomy): Eukaryota > Metazoa > Arthropoda > Insecta > Phasmatodea > Phasmatidae > Medauroidea > Medauroidea extradentata. The sequence continues at coordinate 3,678 of PNEQ01086678.1, read as the reverse complement.
CACTTTGTTTCAGTGTCTTACGTGCACACCTGCAGCTCAACTTCATGATTATTGGCAGAGTGTTTTTATGCAGAGTTATTATTAGGGACCCTTTTTTTTCGCGAAAAGAATTTTGCCCCACTTTGTTTCAGTGCCTTACGTGCACATCTGCAATTTCGCTTCGTGGTTATTGGCAGCGTGTATGTGTGAAGAGCCGTATCTCATTTGACTGAGCCAAAAATTTTCCTGCAACACCACAGTCTGTGATTTGCCGATAGAATCTTAAGGCCGTGACAGTTAAATATCCTATCACTGACCACGAAGCAGAACTGCAGATGTGCATGTAAGGCACGGAAACAAAGTGAGGCAAAATTCTTTTCGCGAAAACCAAGGGTCCCTAGCTATTATTCATTTGACTGTACAAATCAGTACATGCATAACTGTTACACAACACGTCTGTGATTTGCGGGTTTAACCTCCACACGCTGGTTGTTACGGCATTCAATCACTGACCACATAGCAGAGATGCAGGTGCGCACGTAAGACACTGAAACAAAGTGCTGCAAACATATGTTCGCGAAAACTACCGGACCCTAGTTATAGGGTGTAAGATAATACAGAAGGTTGGGTAAATGAAAGTAAGGTAAACAACACTATATTTACTCTAATTATAACATTCAAAGAGATAGTGCAGTAAAACTCAATTATAGAGCGTAAATTGGTTATACCGCTGCTATTTTATGCCTCTAATGTATAAATAAATAGTCACACTTGGTATACTGCAGAATCAATTTCCTGCGGTTAAGTATTATGTACTCTAACACAAGTATTGTAATGGGCTTCTACTGTATTTATAATTTGTACGTTATGTATTGTTTTGCATTTTTCTGAAAAGCTGAAAAAGTCAGGGAATTTTTTAATCCTTGATCGTTGGACATTCTTGTTATTGAATATTATTATTTACGAAAAGAGCAGTAAAGTATACACAATTAAATTTTTAATCCTTTCAGACTTATAATAATAACTTAGCAAAACAAATAATTTTTTTTCATTTTAATTTTTTGGGTTATTAACTTTTTATTTTTTTTTTTTGTCTCGTGATCACCAATGGCATAATGACGTAAGAGGTTTCTTATGTTGTAGGTATTGGCGTCAGTGTAGAAGACTCTGATGAAATACAGGACAATGCCACAGCTGTGGATTTTGAAGACACTATTCCAAGTAGCTCAGATGAGAATTCATTAATTTACTATTTAAAAAACCTAAGAACACTCAAAGATTCCACAATTCATTTTGTATAACTGAGTTTTTCATTCAAACCGATAAGACCAAAGTACGGCCGATTCCCCCTCCCCCCCAAATCCTATTTATCTTTATTTATTTTTATTTTTCAAGTATACCTTAATGATAAAAATGGCATAAAATCATATTTATACATCTGACACAAATGTCAAAGTATTCTACCCATTTATTACATATATATTTTCAGCAAAATGACACACTTTTATACATTAAAAAATATTTACTAAATAAAAATGGGAAAAACATATGGCAATGTTGTACATGAGCCTAACGAACAGTGCACAATACAAAACATTTTAATACAAACATCAAAGTAATTAGGACCCTTCAAGTTTGTATTAAAGAATTTTAGTTTTTCACTGATTCCGTACAAGTGACAGTTTTGTACTACCTGAGTGTGGTACAAATTAGGTTTTTGTGTTGACTTAAATTTAACAAATCGGTACTGTAACAGTTTATACATCACTCAGGTGTTGTAATTAGAAAGTAAAGAAGACTACCCACAAATTAAAATAAAATACTGTAAAACCCATGTTAAAAAGTTCCCTCTGTAAGACGTTGGCAGGAGAATAATTTTTTTTACATTTTGAAATTTTGTTGGTGAGTCTCTGTCACTGTCAAAACCTTCACGCCACCGCTGTGAATTTTTGGACTATTTCTCTATCCTTAAAACTGTGAAAAATGAGGTGTATTAAATTCCAAGGAACACTTGAAAACACGGAATCATTTCTTTTCCGTGTTTAAATTCATTGATAAATTATAACAATATTGTAAATGTTTTGTCTGAGAGCTGTATCAGCAAATGTGCCTGATCACCACCTAAGAAGTTACTTTCTAAAACCCTTTCATTTCTTTCACAACACTCTGAACAAAATTCCCTACTGAAACACTAGAATTTTAATTTGAATGTTACTACGCATGTGTAATTTTAATATTTTAACCATTTTTGTTTTTGAAAAGGATTAGAAAATTTTCAGACCCGTTAAAAATGCTGTAGCCCTAGTAGTTTGACTAAGAGTGTACCTATGTTAAAGAGAATATTTTTAACTGTCAGGGTTTACCATTTAAATCATGAAAGTTTTTCATGTTTTGTTTTATATTTAGTATTTGTTTTCACTTGTGGAAATGGTATTCAAACAATTTCATTGGTTGGCTAGAGGAACTTCCATTTCCCTGCACATTATAATTTTACATTGGTTTTAATAAGTTTTATATCAACAGCAACACAAATAAATTAACACTTGTTGGTTTTCTTTCCTCTTGTTATAAAATGTAAACTAAAATTTTAACTTGGATGGGTCTGCGAATCTGGGTTCTTCACGTTTCACCCAGACACAAGTGATTATATGCAAAATCTTAAGAGATTTGAGTATTTTAGCACACACTAGTATTTATGATAGAAAACTTTAGTCACGTGTTTTATTTAAGAAACAAGTATGAATGTGGTCAACACGATACCTTATTCTACCGTCTTTCAGTGGACAAATGAGAAAATCTTTGCATGTGTGAAAACAATAAAAGTTTACTTCGTGTGTAAAAAAAAGTGATTAATTTTTTAAGTTTTACGCAGGTTATATTTTAGGCGTGACAGTCAAATAAAAAAATATTGTACATAATTTAACTAAGAAAATTTGTGAAGCCAAATTTATTTTGAAGCGTGAAATCGCTTCCTTAGTCCTTCTTTCCCCCGAATTCATGGATTATTTTTAGTCTCTTATTCAATGTACTGACAATTTTTTCTATCAAAGCTTACAGGTTACATAATTAAAAGGTCTAACAAACTTAACTGAGATTGAATGCAAATACGATAACAGTGAAGTAAATCAAAAACATGTAAATCAAACATAGGCACAATTCTAAACTGTTTGTAACGCTTCTTCTTTCACCATGAAAAAAATGTGCTGTTCAATTGAATCTAATGAAATTTTTTGAATATTTTATTTGGCTTAAAATTGAAGTGATAGTAAGATATGTCTTGTGTAGAAATGAGTTTCAAACACAACCGATAAAGAATTTGCATTTGTGATTGTTATAGCTCGTAAAAGAAAAATAGATAAAGAGACCACACAGTGGAAGCGAGTAGCTGACAGCCTGACATCTGGACTTCACCGTCTGGTTGCTATACATCTAGGCTTCACCACATGATTGCTGTACATCTGGACTTCACCGCCTGGTTGCTGTACATTTGGGCTTCACCGCCTGGTTGCTGTACATTTGGGCTTCACCGCCTGGTTGCTGTACATCTGGATTTCACCGCCTGGTTGCTGTACATCTGGACTTTACCGCCTGGTTGCTGTACATCTGGGCTTCACCGCCTGGTTGCTGTACATCTAGGCTTCACCGCCTGGTTGCTGTACATCTGGGCTTCATCGCCTGGTTACTGTACATCTGGGCTTC
>PNEQ01086677.1:0-50638 GCA_003012365.1 Medauroidea extradentata | reverse complement strand
GGGAAGGGGGAAATCAAGCGAGGCAGGGGAGGGGGAAATCAAGCGAGGCACAGGTGGTGGGAAACAAGCGAGACACGGGTGGGAAACAATGGAGACATGCGGGGAAACAAGCAAGGCAGAGGAAACAAACGAGGCAGAGGAAGGAAGCGAGGCAGAGGAAGGAAGCGAGGCAGAGGAAGGAAGCGAGGCAGAGGAAGGAAGCGAGGCAGAGGAAGGAAGCGAGGCAGAGGAAGGAAGCGAGGCAGAGGAAGGAAGCGAGGCAGAGGAAGGAAGCAAGCAATGTAGAGAAAATAAGCGAGATAGAGCTAGAGACTCACCCCCTTGGCTTGGAAGATCTGGCAGAACTTGTCGAGTGTGATAGGGTTCTCTCCGCAGAGTACATAAGCGACACTCTCCACTTGTTCGGCGAAGTCTATCTGCGTCTCGTCCCTGGAACACATGCCACACGTGTCACTGCCTCCATCTCGCCGAATACATGTCGGTCACACCCGCCGTCTGGAGGGGAGCACATACGTGAAACCACAAGTCTATCACGAACAATAGGCGCGCGATAGTTTCTATTCGAAGGCCGCCGAGACTGGAACACTAAATTACAAGCCCACGAACTGTTTCTACACCAAAATTAACAAAAAAACTTGCCCTACTGTTGTTCGTAATGAATTACGCACTGTCTAATGTTGTCCTACTGAAGGGTATGTAGAAAAGGGGCTGCACAAGAAATGTCTTTCTTTTGAAGCTGGAGCTTTTCAACTACTAAGCTGTCTGTTACACGTTTCGCAGTAATTATGAAGCCAGTGGTATTTCGTAAGCCACATTACCAAGATACATAACCAAAATCTATTTAAAGATTTATACATGTTTAAACCACGTTTTTTTAGATTCCCGGTGGGGTCGTTCCTCGGATTTCCTCATGGGGGAATCGTGCCGGACGATGCCGCTAGTCTGTAGATTTTCTTGGGGATCTTCCGTTTCTCCCGTTCTTTCACTCCGTTGTTGTTCGATATTCACGTCATGTCACCCCTCACTAGCGTTAAATACCTAGATGTTACGCGCTGACCAAAATCACTTCACTTAAACTACAACTACAACCTGGAGAGAGGAAAGAAAGAGATCCACACTCGAGTTTTCCATTTATTGAAATTACTTACCACATCAAGACATGTAGGTTCCGCGTATAACAACTGTGCTATTTCTACGTAAAGTGTTGGCTTCAATAATGCCCAGAAAGAACTACGGGGTGATACCATTGTAAAGACAATTCACGATGGAGTGCACGATTTTAAAGCAACGGAGTTATTTTTACTTTAAGCAAATTTGTATTTATTCCACATTTCGATATTATATACATAGTAATACCAGTAATAGGCAGTCTGACTTCCCCGAACGGGGAATTTGACGATGAAAAAATAGCCTATTTACTTTTTTTTTTTTTTTAACCAAACGCTCTTCAAAAGAGCACAATTTACCGTTCACAGGATATAAACACAAAAAATGCACATTTGATTACAACAGTTTCTCACTGACTGAAATGTTTATTCGTGGTAAAGAGAGCACTTTAAATCCTAACAGCCACTTTACAAAATGATCTGTATTAAAATAATTTATTATATTTCTAGAAAATGGAAAAAGATAAAGGTGTAGTATGTGGCAAACTGTTCACACACGCTTAAAGTAGCTGTTTAACGCAGTTAGATGTGTGCGGCATCTGTGGCACGCTGAATATCTAAGCGATATTTCAATTCCGGCCACGTCCGGTCTAGCATGTCCTCATTAATGTGTCTTCAATTACTGAAGCTATGCGAGTTTGTAGTTCTTGCATTTCCCGCACTAGAGTCTGTTAGACCACATCCTTCACAAAGTCCACCAGGAAATAATCCAGTGAGGGTTTTACCTGGAGACCTTGGGAGCAACTGGGTCCACCTCTGCCATTACATCGACATGGAAATGTGTCCTCCTAAGCTACTGTAATGACCAAAGACAAGTAGGAGGGGGGGGGGGCACCATTCTGCTGCAGTATGATACCAGGTTGCAAGTCTTCGACCTGTGGAAATGCAAACACTTCCAACATGTCCAGGTAAACAGTCGAGGTTATTGAGACCTCTGCAAAACAGGAAGGGCCCCACGACGTGTCCATAAAGCAAACCACATCATACATTCCCCTCCAGACTGTTTCGCCCAAAGTTCCATGCTAAAGAGGAGGTTCTCAGAGGTCCGTTTCCTTGTATTGTGGCTGTTTATTTTTCTTGACACACGAAAACAAGCTTCGTCCGTGAACATCACCTCATTTCAGAAGTCTGGGTATTCTTCGATGTGACTCAGCATCTCAATTGTAAACGGTTTGCACTGGTCTGTCATCAACTTGAAGTGCCTGCAGCATGTGCACCTTGTAAGAGCGTAGCTTCAGTCTCTTGTGCAGAACCCTGTGTACCGTGGTCGTAGCTAGCCGCAACTTTGTAGAGAAGCAAGACTGATTGGTTTGGTGAGACGCCAGATAAATGTGTGTTGCTCCCGTCCCACATCTGCAGGCCTCAACGTGGTCCAATACCTCTAAAATAGTGAATAAAGTGACCATCTAACTTGGAAAAGTGACTACGAAGTGACTATAAAGGAAAAAAAAGTGACCAAAAAGTGAGTACGTATTTTTATTTTTTGTGCTTTTTGAAGATTAAAACCAACACAGTAACAATTTCCTCTTTTTTTATATATCATAACTTTCCTAACACCTACTAGCTATAATACTGGAAATACAAACAGCTTAAATTTGTCACTATGATTAAATAGGCATAACTGAACACACAATGATTTACCAATATTAAGCAACTGTCTTTCTATCAGGCCATGAAACTTAAGGCCGAGTCCAAATGTAATATGATATTTTGTGATTTTAAACTACTGTACAGTACATCAAATTTGTACCCCAAACATGAGTCGCATAACCATTTTGTCAAACAAAATCGTACTGGACACATCAATACTGTTAAAACAATTACACATTAGTGTGTCTACTTTGTACTCATGTTTCATGTGTACGATATTAGACACACCTATTTTCAGTGAAAATAGTTTAACGATTTCGTCCATTTTAACGAGATTCTTTCACTAATTTAATTGCTGTTGTTCATGTCATTTTGTTGTAAATTTTACTAATATTTTACATGTCAAAATCTATTGCTGCAGTATCAAATGTGTGCTAGGCTAAGTACCTTATTTTAGTTAAACATTTATATACAAATATTAAAAAAAACATAACTTTAGTTTAATGGTTTGAAAATGTGTGTTGTATATAGACTTAAAAGTCACTAAATACATATGAATGGAATGAGGACATAGAAGATATAAACAAATATTAATAACCACAATAAATAGGTATAATTTATTCCAACAGTAAAATCAGACATTTTGCGGACAAAAAAAAGTCAATTATGTTATGTTGACCCTCGAATGTTTTCCATTGAACCTAACAATTTAAAACTGGGAGATAAATTTATTTGCTTCATATTTCCCAAAAAAAAGTGTCTGTATTAATAATTCCAAGATGGAAACACAAGTGACAAAAAATTTATAGCCCTGAATAACCTATACCTTCGTTTTCCGCCTCTACATTTCCGTTTTAAGACGCAACAATTTTACCCTAGTCTTTTTTTTACCCACTGGTAAAATTTATGCTGGATTATGATAATAGTTTGAGCTCTCGCGATTCGTGAAGAAAATTTATAGCCATTTCACAGACACATGAATTCTGGCAAAATTAACGCCGCGTCATTACAAATTTAAAATTCATTGTTCTTAAAATCTTTTTGCCTTATTAAAATATGCATATTTATTTTATTACTACGTATCAAAAACAAAAATAAAACGGATAACATTTAACAAGCTAACAGGATAAATAAACGTGTTGCATTACGTAACCTAAATCAACACCATATTCCAGTCGTCTTCCATACTCTATAAATTCTCACGGTCGAAGATTGAGTTCATCACCTGCCAAATTTTCAAAACTCCGCACACGTTTATAAATTTTTGAGATTTCAAACAGAGATAAGGGCTACAGTTCCAGACACACATTTGTCTAACACACAAACAATCTAACAACGTTGCCAAGCTAACCAAAGGACTAAAGTAATTGTCAATCTTAAATACAGTAAAAATAAATACAAAACAAACTGAAAATTGTATTTACCTTCCTTCATTATCTCAAGAGAATTTTTATGGAGCAATTTCATTGACTTAACAAAAGCCAATTTCGAGCACTTAAAAAAAGTGAAAAAAGTGACAATTCTCAGAAAAAGTGACTAAAAGTGACTTTTGTCAAAAATAGTGACTAGAAGTGAAAAAAGTGACCGACTTTGAGGCCTGCATCTGTCACTCGTGTTTGGTCATGCTGAACTCTTACCCTTTACGACACGTCCTGTTTTCTTAAACCTCGTGTGGCACTGTCTGATGGCCGGACGTGGTGGTGTACTTCTGTAATATGTCCGAAACTTCCGTTGGACCTGGGTGTCAGATTTGGTCTCAATAAACCGTCGACACACTGTGCCATTTGCTGAGGGTTACCATTTTCGTCTCTGGCTAACTTTCACGAAAAGGCACGAAACGAAACTTTAGGCGTGTGTGAACATTGTACCGCAAAGCGCACTTTTATATTTCAGAAACGGGGAAAGATAGAAAACATCAACGTTGTAAAGATAATTTTTGAACAACCTGTACATTACGTCGGTCTCGAACCGTTACATTAGAAAGTCATGTAATTTACACACCTTAGTCACATAGCAGAGTTTGCATTGCTTTATAATACACAGTTCTGGTTGGAACGTAATATACGAAGTAGAGAAACGCATCAGTTCCGTAATGTAGTTAAGAGCAGGCTGACTGTGCATACTGTAAAAGTTGTACAAGGAACCCAAATAACGAGCAGCCTTGCTCTTAAGTTGGCTGTCTGTGCGAACGTATTTTGAGCATCGAGGCCCAGTACTTCGGAAACACTAAGGGTGACACAGCACGTGTGTTACGCTTCATCATAACCTCTGACGTGCAGTCTCGACGAGACATAGTTCTGATAAAAAAAACCTTTCGTTGCTTGAGTTTACGATTCGAAAAAAAAAAAATGGTCAAGAGTTTGTTTCCCTCTACTAATTTAGATCCAACCTGGGTTTTTATTTCGCCTGGACAGCCAGCATTTTTCTTAATTTCTCTGACGGAAATTCTTGAAAAACCTGGATGAAAGAAATGTTTTTAAGAAGCCTGAAAAATTGAGATTTTTATGAATTTTTCTAATAATTACTTGAGTACCCTACCATATTACGCTAACGTCTAGATTTTCTAAACATGTAACTTGGTTGTTATAGACTCGTCACACACTGTGGATTTACAAGGTGTAGCTAGAATATAATTAAACCTCGTCAAAACACCCAAGAACGGGCCACTACTGTTATCACATCCGACATGAGGATAATAAAGTCTGATTTATAACAGGGGTAAACGTGTTCTAACGGGAATCATCAATCTTGGGCATCGTTACGTACACAGCATCAGGAACTACTTACCCGGGTTGTCTAGGTATCAATCACTTAAAATGCACTGTTTAGTAACCACAGACGTAGGGACGAGCGAAGGAATAGAGCAAGATAGAAAAAGGAGTCTATGGTTGGTGAGAAAGGAGGTGGGGCGTCCAATAAAGCCAACACAGCCATACATAAAAGAAATTGGGGTAAAAGAGACAGTAGGATTTACGCGATGAAGGATATAAAAAAAATGGGACAGAACATGAAGTTAAGGGGCTCGCCTACCACGCGCTTAAAACGCGTTGCAGTGTGTTCGTAAATACGTTTATTTTACGAAACTATTCCACGTATGGCGTTTGTGTCAATGTACGAAAAGAAAATACACTTCAAATGATGACTGAAGAGCCGTTTCAAAGCATCACGCCGGTTAGAACAATCATTTCGGAGCTTTTCAAAATTGCAAAAAACTGTTTCAACATGTTATGTTTGAAAAACTACTCGCACGATTCGCGTTAAACTACTCTACAAACATGCATGGACTTTGCTCAAAACTCTTCACCAATAAAAAATATGGGTGTCACTACTGGAAGTGTCAGTCAGGCAAGTGATCTACGCCGTTTCAGTGTCTTGCAGTAGAGGCGATACCGCACCAGATGAGCCGGTCAACATGGCCCTTGGCGTCGTGCCTCACTCACACAAACACACGACCAGTAGCCGGGCGGTTTAAGGACACCGCCTACCACGCGCATCAAATATGGGTTTATTTACTAAACCATTCCACATGCGCCCCTTGTGGTAATGTACGAAAACAAAGGTAACTTTGGACCAGTACGGAATACCGTTGTTAAGAAACAATTTTATTAAAACACTGTTTCTAAGCCCTCCTACACAGCTAAAGCCATCTTTTCAGATTGCCGCACATCAAAATGTACTAACCGGATGTAAGTGAAACACTGATAAAACGTGCATTGAACTTTGTTACAGACTTTCCACCAGTAAAGTTATACGGTCGCAGCTTATGGGTGTTCAGTCGCAAAAATACATAATTTTACATTTGCACGACATTGTGTTTGTTCTATATACGTTACTTGCGACTACATTTTCCACTTGTAAACATTTTTAGCCCTCACAGTTTTTCCATAGCAGCAGCACCACAAAGTCAGAATTCGCTAGATACGCGAACACTGTAATAACAAGAACCAAGTGTTTTACTAGAATGTAATTATTTACACTGAAATGAGATATTATGGGCAATATGCTAAACTATTCTAAAACACGCAACAGTCCTTTTGTATTTAAAAAAATACTGCCATAAATTAATTAAATATTCTTTTAAGATCTTTTTTTAAGTACAAAGGATTCTCGTGTATTTCTAAATACTTTAGTGTATTGACAATAATATTTAATATCAGTGTAAATTATTTCATTCGAGTATGACATTGTTTTTTTTTTTTTTGTTATTACTATGTTCCCGTAACTTACAAATTTGTACGCGAAAACTGAGAGTTAATAAGTGTTTACAAGTGGAAAATGTAGTCACAAGTAAAGTCTATAAAGCGATCAGTATGCCGTGCAAATATACAATTTAGTTTTTTTGCCACGTGAACGCCTTTAAAGTTTTATAGAGAAAATGTATCGGCGGGAATATTGCACGGTAGTTCAGCGCTTGGTTCGTTGGGGTGATGTGGTATTTGATACGCGCGTCAACGTCACCCTTAGGCCTACAGCTCTCTCGCTTCTGATGCTCTAACGCGCAGAAGCACTCAAGGTAGGCAGAACCCTTGATATGAACGCAGTCTATTCCGGTACTTTCAAATAACTGCAAGGATATAAATTTCCGCAACATGAACACTGTGTACAGGTCAGTGCGTCTATTTCACTTTGCCAAATTCCATCTAGTATTGCTATCTCGAGCAGAAGCTGCTCAGTAAACCGTAATCCGGAATTTCGCCCATTTGAAGAGTAGTTTTCTTGTAGAAAATTCTGGAAGCGATGCCGTTAAAGGTGGACGCCTGGGTGAACGAGTTTTGTACGTTCGAGGCCTAGAAGTACGTACAGTGAAGCTGAAATCACACGACGCAATAAACACGCAATTTCCGTGCAATCTGCTAAAATTTCATCGCATGTCAGACACAAAATTCTCGGAATATCATATGCAATGCAAGCGACGACGCGATTTGAGAGCATAGGAGTGGTCATAAATGTACGTGCATCATGCACGACCAAGTAGCGATGCCGTTGTTGAGCGAGTATTTGAGTCAGTCAGCGCTGAACTTGCAGGAATGCCAGAGCGGGTGTACACAGCGCTGAGGAAGGCGCTTGAGTGTTACAAGCTATTCGCTTTCTTTTTAGCTAAATTCATCATAAATGATACCGGAATGAATGGTAGAGGGAAACGGGAGATCCCCGAGAAAACCCGCCGATCAGCGGCATCGTTGATTCCCACACGTGAAAATCCGGGGAACTGAAGTTTGAAAAAATGGTGCAACATACACCTCCAAAATATTACTGGGATTTATTTAAGACGAATAAAGAAACTTGTATACAAGTAGACTATGTTGAGTCAATTTTAAACATGCGAATTGTGCACTTGTAACTAAATATTAACTTTTCATTTGATTTATTTGAAGTTTGGTCTGTTGTAGGAAATTTAGACGTGTAATATATATTTCTTTTACATATTCTGTGTTGCGAACATCAGTTCTGTAACAAACTCAGGTTTCTCATCTCATGTACAAACCAAGCGACAACTGCCGCATAGACAGCTGTGAGCCGGCCTGTTGATCTCTGGTTCTACGTCATTGTTCGAGAGTTTATTTCCTGCCCACTTTTCATGTTTTACACAATTGCTGTGAACACTAATGACACAGGGGGAAAAACAAAAGACTATGATCGTGCGGGACCAATCCCGTGACTAAGGTTAATTCTACTACAGGTTAGAAGGATCAATATTATAAGTTTGGCACAGGGAAAATTTCTGCCACTTGAGCGCTGGTATCACTAATGCACCAAACTGACCAATCACAGAGCTTTCCTGAATTTTAAGCTACATTAAGTTGATAATTTAAAACGCGAAATTGATTTTTCACTTTAAAATTTAATTAAATGACTAATATAATTTCCAAGTTTATTTAAATTTTATTTTACTACGGTTTTGTATTTATCTGGTCTCTTAGCGATTGAAGTGAAACTAGTGGCAGAAATTTTACCTGTGCCAATCTCTCCCGTAAGAAAACACATTTTCTTTCTAACCTGTAGTAGAATTAACCTTATCGTGACATTATGAAATTTAATGTCTTGACATTCGTTTCGATTTTTTTTCACGTAACAAGTGTAAACACTGTAAAACTATGTTTAATATCACGCTTAAGAGTGCGTGGTAGGTAGACGAACGCTGGAACCAGCAATCTACGTCCACACCACACGCCTTTGCAAGTCGATACGGAAAAACTAGAAAACAATCTTAGATAATACTTGCGAACATAACATATATAAATATACCCAGAATGACGATTGTTAAGCGTGATCTCTTGTGTCACAATTAAATGTACGAGATTTTGGCTTAAGAGACTGTTTTTTAGAAATATGTTACTCGAGAAATATTTTTGCTCTGAAAGTTGGCAAAAAACTATTTTCCAAGACTTTTTTTTTTTTTAATTTTTGCAAATTGTCTTCGAGAGACCTACTATTTGAAACTAATGCTTTTAGCCTTGAACTATGACCATTGTCTTCGCAGTTGTAAAACCCGATTGTGGCTGCATTTTTCGTTATCACCTACAAGCTTTTATCTATTATTTTTCCTTTTTTTTTTCCCCACGATTCAAGATCGAAACAAATTACTTGGTGTTTTAAGGGCAAATGGTACACTGAGGTACAACACACGATGAGAAAAATCCTGAGTTTTGCGCCAGAGTCGAGATGGTTTGAACTTTCTGCCGTAACCGTGGACTGCTAGCAGCGTGCTCTGCAGTTTCGCCCGATGACACTGTGGGTGCCATATTTAGGTGAGTTTTTTAAACGACGTTTAGTTTATCATCGTCGTTGTCACCTATAAAGGTATCAAATCGAATAAATCAAAAGTCGTGATAGTTTTTTAATGCGTTGAAAGTTGAATATTGTATTAAAGGGTTCCTGCAAAATTATTTTGTGGGAAATACACAATATTTTGTGGGGGACAGCAAAATATTTTTGTGGTTATCACATAGGTATATTTGTCAAGATCAATACAAACGAAATATTTTGTAACTACCACATAATATTTTTCCCGTTTATCAGGGCAATTGAATAAAAAAAAAGTGGCGCATGTTCTCCATTGTGTAGGCCCGCGCGCGAGGCATTAAAATTCAACAAGAACTTATTTACGCGAAAGTAGCGTCAAATTGAGACTTCCGCGGGCACAAATTCCTTCATAAACCCTGTCTTAATTCGAGTCTGGCAAAAATTCTCATCCGGTATTGCATCGCTGTGAAGAATTAACGTTTTGAAGCCTGCCTAGGGATCTGGCCGTTGTGAAGAGCTTCGGTCGATACAAGTTTATTCGAAATTTATTCAACGTAGAGAAGATTTTTGAATAGTAATGGCGTTCAAAGATCGTTACACACGTGTATTCCTTTACCGCCACTAATATTCAAAGCTTAATTTATAGCGGCCGAAAATGTCGAAAATATATGTTTTGCAGTTTATTTTAGGCATGATAATCTTAGCGCAGAATCAATTATACTCTATGCATTCAAAGGTTGCAACTAATTCATCCAAGTGAATATCGGTGACATTTTTGCACAGCGTACATTTCATATGAAATATTGAAATATACAAGGTAACTATGCTACGGCACAATCACAATGAGAGGAATCCCGATATAATTCAATTTTCATTATTTATTTTGCTAGCAATTAAAAAAAAAAAAAAAAAACACACACACATGAAGTAGCATCTTGGTGTTCCGGCCAACTGTGTTTCATCCTGAAAACGGGAATAGATCGCAATTCCCGAAACGTTGCATTTTTTCGTTGTTTGTACCTTGTGTTGTCTATTGTCTTTTGTCCACTGTTCACTGTTTTTTGTCCATTTCCATCTTTCTTCATATTGGAAATCTGGTTCTATATTCGCCTGTCTTGTGTCTGGGTGCTGTGTCGATATTCGACTAAATTCTTTCTCTAGAATTCTTTGTTGTCTACTATAATAATTATTTAAAATAAATCATTTGAAATATAATATAAAACTGGCATATCTCCTCTGGGATTGGTATTATTCTATTTCGTGTGTTCTATATCGGGATTTTTGTTCTTTATTGTACTTTGACATTCAACACAGGTTTGATCAGCTAAGCATGAGCAAGGGCGTATGTCCACAAACCAATAAATTCTAATTTTACTACACACACACCTACACACACACCAACACACACACACACACACACACACACACACACACACACACACACATACAGGGACTTGGTCTAGCTTTCTGGTGTTTTGCCCTTCTACCTTCAGATAATGAAGAGATCTTTGCAAGCACTAAACATCTAGGTCTTTATCGCTGGTGAGGGGTGACATGACGCGAGTACAGAACAGCGCCGGAATGAAGGGGCGGGGGAAAAGGGAACTCCACGAAACAACCCGTAGGCTAGCGGTATTATCCAGCACGATACATGCTAAAATTCGGGGACCGATCCCTGCCGGGAATCGAACCCGGACCGCCTTCGTGGGAGGCGAGTACTTTAGCCACTGCACAAACAGTGGCCGCTACCTTGGAAGTGTTCAATTGCGATAAAATCATTTTACATTTATATGACAAAGTGTTAGTAGACGATACTTGTGAGTACAGGTTCCTCTTACAAAACAATTTTAGCTCTCACAGTTTTCTCATAACGGTGCGTCAAAGTCAAAATTTGCATGTCCTGCTGCCAGACAAATAGTTAAAACCAGTTGACTTACACGTAAGGGAAATATTCACGGTGAAATAACATGCTATGGGCTACGAAATAAAACATTTACAAAATATCCCGTGAACTATTTTTATATTTAAAAAAAAGTTAAATTTACCATTTTTCTGTACTTTTGAGATCTTTTTAAACAGAATAAAAATATTACGTTTCGGGTTTTAAAATGTTTTATTGCAGAGCTCATGGGATGTTTGTTCACAGTGAATTATTTCATATAAGTAGATCAATTAGTTTTCGCTATTTGCATGGCAGCATAACAAGCAAATTTTTACTTTGATGCACCGTTATGAGAAAACTGTGAGAACTAAAATTAGTCTGTAATAGGAAACACTTCTCACAAGTATCGTCTAAAAAACTAACACTACTTAAATATAAAATTATGATCACATTAGAAATTTAGGCAAAACAAATTTAGGCAAAACAAATTTAGGCAAAACAAATTTAGGCCAAATAAATTTAGGCCAAATAAATTTAGGCCAAATGAATTTAGGCCAAATAAATTTAGGCCAAATGAATTTAGGCCAAATGAATTTAGGCCAAATGAATTTAGGCCAAATGAATTTAGGCAAAATGAATTTACGCAAAATGTATTTTGGGCGAGTTAAGCAGGAGGCTTGAATTTTCAGCGAGCCTTTTTAGGCAAAACGATTTTAGGCAAAACGACTTTAAGATTTGAAAGTTCAAGCAAGGGGATGGAATTTTAAGCATACGAATTTAGGCAAAACGACTAGGCTAAATTACTTTAGGGAAAATGACTTTTAGGCGTAATAACTTTAGGCAAAACGAATTTAGGCAAATAATTTTAGGCAAAACTACTTTAGGCAAAACGATTTTAGGCGAAACGATTTTAGGCGAAACTATTTTAGTCGAAACGATTTTAGGGAAACATCTTTAGGCTGAATGATTTTAGGCCAAATGACTAGGCAAAAAGAAGGTGCCAAAATGTTTAGGCGAAACGACTTTAGGCAAATTTAATTTTAGCAAAACGACTTTAGGCAAATTTAATTTTAGCAAAACGACTTTAGGCAAATTTAATTTTAGCAAAACGACTTTAGGCTAAATTTTGTGCAAGTTAAGAGAGAGGCTGGAACTTTAAGTGAACAAGTTTAGGCAAAACGATTTTAGGCAAAATTACTGAAGGCGAAACGACTTTGTCGGGAGTAAAGCAAACGTATGAAATCTAAATCAAACTGATTTTAGGCCAAACGACTTTAGGCTAATCTTTAAGAGAAACGATTTTTAGGCAAAACATTTAAGGCGAAACGAATTTAGGCGAAACCATTTTAGGCAAAACGATTTTAGGCAAAATACTTTAAGCGAAACGATTTTAGGAGAAATGATTTTAGGCAAAACGAAGTAGATAAAATGTGTTTCGGCAAAACGTTTTTAGGCAAAACGATGCGTCCCCGTGCAAATATAAAATTATTAGTTTTGTCACGTGAACATCCATAAGATACATTTGTAATCTTACACAATTATCAACCACATCATACTAGTGTTATCAGCCGCGTACATAAACCGTGATTGGGCAAGTTATTGTACAATCTCTCGAGATAAGGAAGCGGACGGCGCACTGGCTAGACCGCTCGCTTTCCGCCTTTGCGACCCAGGATTCGTATATCGACAAAGCCGTTCCGCTTTTTTTTTTTTTTTTTTTTTTTTTCATGTGGAGAAACATGGCTTCGTTGGTCCGCGGATTTTCTCCAGTTTCTCCCGCTTCTCCGTCGCAGGGATTCGTCATCCTTCAGTGTTGTTCAGACGTCTACGGACACTCCAAGCAGAGAGTATGTAGGAATACAGAAGTGAAATAGCCAGTAGGACGGAAGCTCTAGTCACACACGCCAGCAAAATGGCTTCGTTGGCAAGCAACGTGGTGAAACGCCTACCGCCAATCAGCGTTAGGCGGCTGCCATGCTAGCCCTCAGCTAGGCAAATAAGAAACCTGCAGAAACATACAGGAGCAAAACACACACGGAGCTGGTATCAACAGCCACGGGCAGCCAATAAGCGAAGTTTGCCCGTATCAAATAAGCCGCCACGTCATTTCATGTCTGTAGGTGTAACATTTAGTCTGTGCCCCTGGGCCATTTTATGAGAATGTGAGGCCTGGGGCAACATAAATCTGTGCGCCCCCTCTATTTCCTGTTTAGAAGCCGTGATAATTCTTAATGTATAACATATTTATCTTTGTATTAGCATGTAGTAACTAATATAAATATTACAATTACAAGTACTACAGAAAAATGCAATCAGTTAACACAGAAATATTACAAATATGAGCAAAGCAAAAATAATATATGTTACTAAAATGCAGTTCTTACAAAACCTAATCAATACTTCGTATTGCTGAACCTTATGTAATAAAACGCCAAGTTAATTTCAATTAATAATTCCTTTTTTTAAATTCGAAAGTGAAGCCCCATAGAATGTAAGGCCAGGGGCAAATGCCCCTCCTATCCTCCCAGACTCTGCCCTGCGTGTGCCCCATGCCAGATGTAAGATCTTGTGGTTGTACATTCAACAGAAATATAAATGCATGACAAGGTAACAACGCGCAGACAGATGACATGAGGGTCAGAGGGGGGGGGGGGGTACAATTGGACGAGGTGCGGAAGGAACGCGGGGCCGCTAATGAACGGACTGCAATAACAATGCAGGCCAGATGACCGCGGCCAGATACACACGTCAATGCAGTATCGACTGTCCACATCACGACAGCTACCGACTGAACACAGGCTCCCGCTGCCTCTGCTGTTCCCACACCACATTACTCATCGCATTTGTCCAGCAACACCCTCTCTACCCTCTGCTGCAATGATCTAGACCCACTACTTCCCAACCTTCTGTGGATCATCTCCTCTTTCTGGAGGTTGGATAACTAGAGACCTGAAAAATTCGCGTTTTTCTTTTAGGCGCAAGCTAGAATTCCAGCAACTGTAGGTCTGTATCACGTTCACAATTGGCCGTTGACTTATTCGACACTTCCTGGAAGTAGCTAAGACAATAATAAAACTAACTGAATACATACCAATTCCACTGCGCCAGCGAGCAGCTAATAAATAGTTGCCGTCTGCACGATTTCACGTATGTATATTCTTGCAGGCTAGTCAACAGGTCAATGAACCCGCGAATTTTTCCGGTCTCTATGGATAACACTTATCGCCCCCCTTTTTCATTTTCATTGTATGCTAAATTTTAATTTGAAGTGTAAATAGTAAAGTAGTTTTATTATTGTAATCAATTTTACTACCGCATATAAAAACAACCAAAGCAGTTTTATTCGGTCACTCTTAAATAAAATAGAAAAAATTAACATGTACATTTAAACACATTTTTTAAAGAACAATGGAGTTAAATAATTAACTAAGATCATTGACGTGCATTTAAAAAGCAGGTGTAAATGTTTTCATTTTTAAATTGGAATCTGGAAAATTCAAGAAAGTTAACAATTGAAATTTGAAAAAATTATATGGAAGTTTGAAAACTTTGTTATGGTTTTATTCTACGTTTTCAATAGATGTTTTGTGTTTGGTGGATTTCAGTTAAATCTTGAATATCCCGCTTTATGTTCGTCAAGTTCAGGCACTAAGACTCCTTTGAGTCAAATATCCAACTTATTTCCTTGTTTTGCGAGGAGCTGGTCAACCGAACTAAATACTTTTTTTTCAACTAAATATGTTGACGAGAACGAGATGAGAAGTGGTTAAGTTTTTTCCCCACAATTGTGGGTAAGTGTTAATAAGCTTCACCCAGGCTAACTCGTAGCTAGTGAAGACTGAAGACGAATGTAGGTCAATGGTTAGAGCCAGTGATTTTTGATTAAAATAATTCTGCAACAACTTGTTTCAATGCCTTACGTGAACACCAACTATGGTTCGTGGTTATTGGCAGAATACAATAGGGCAGAGGCGTGGCTCATTTGACTGTACCAACCAGAACAATGTAACCGCGACAACACACGTCCGTGATTTGCTGGTAGGATCCCGAGACGCCGAAAGTTAAAAACTTACAATCACTGACCATGAAGCAGAGAAACAGGTGTTCACATAAGGTATTGAAACAAATTGTTGCAGAATTATTTTCACCAAAAATCACTGGCTTTATCAATGGCAAGTGTGTTGTGAAGAGTGGGGGAGGCCTGACACATCGAGCACCGCTCACTGGCCGCGCTGAGCAACAACAGGTGGGGACTTAGGAGAGGGGGGGGACTGAGGAGAGGGGTGAGTGCAGAGAACTCGCCGGCTGAGAATTGCCTGTGACTCATGCTTAGAGCCACGATTTTATGGCGAAAAGATTTTTGAAACATTTGGTTTCGATGCGTCATGTGCACACCTGCAGCTCTTCTACATCATCTGTGGTTGGATGATTTTACTCTCACTGGCCTTGGCAAATTATAGACGTACAGACTCACAATAATCTTATTCTGATTGGTGCAGTCAAATGAGAAACGTGTCTGAACATAGACACGCTGCCAATAACCTTGAAACAGAACTGCCGATGTGCACGAGAGACACTGAAACAAAGTGGGGCAAAAATCTTTTCGCGACAAAATCGTGGCCCTACTCATGCTACACGGTAACTTCTACTGTACAGTACTATTTTAATTTTCTCCCTTTGAATACTCATCGCCACCAAATCTCCCCCACTTATTTACTGCCCCTGTGATAACCCAAATCACCCACTTGGGGTCCCCAGATTGGGAACCACTGCTCTAGACTGAATCCATCCCAATACTAGAGACGTTTTCAACTAACCTGAGTTTCTTGGCTTTCGACAGGGTAATTTTTGTATACCCGTACGAGAGCCGCCGACGTAAAATTGCTCTGCAAGTTTGTTGCAAATTGTTATTACTACGTAAAGTACTTTATCCAGACAAACGAAATAAAAACATGTGGGTTTTCTGTTGAGCTCGGTTATCCTTACTTATTGCTGTTCGCTTTGATTCTGCTGTTATTGCATTGTGTCCTGCTCAGAATTATTTTGAATTAAAATTCCAGAGCCTCATCTACTGAAACAGTGTGCACAATGTGAAGGCAGAGGATGGCAGAGGATAGCAGGATGATAGGACTGGCTGTAGGAGACGCGTAACTCTTTGCCCAGACATTTTAATGTGTGTCGTTTGCTTAAGTATTCCAACCGTATTAGTCTAACTAGACTAATACCTCCATGAATCCAACACGCAAATACTATGGAATTAAAACCGTAAGACTAAAATATTCGATTGGTCATAACTCAGAAGTAATTATTGTTTAATACAGGTTTTCTTTAGCTCTTGTGATTAAGAGAAACTTTGTGTACATATATTAATAGTATATGTATATATATATATATATATATATATATATATATATATATATATATATATATATATATATATATACTAATTATTTATATACACTATTGCAGCGTTATGACCGAAATATTTTTCTTAATTTTGTCCCATTTAAGGATTGTCCAAAGATATTAAGTTATAGATTTTCATACTTCAAAAATTTAAAATTCAAGTTTTTGATTCTGACTCGTTGTAAAAATAATGTAGTTAAAATATTATAATTCATATTGAAAACGGACGTCGCAAGAAATGTTATGAAACGATTCGAAATCACTCCTCGTGGAAATGTTTATGCATTCTTAATACTTAAGAATATAAAGGAAACTAGGAACATCCCCGTAAGTTCTATTTCACAGAAACTGAAATATGTTACACTAGCAAGTAAAATATTTTAAATATTTAATGGTACATCGACGACATATTCCAGAAAAGAAAAACAACTTCGGTGCAGGATCTGACGATGACGCAGTGGCTTTATTTTGCCTGGACACGTTGGAATAATACGTTCCGTTGCACAATCGGAAGTCCCTTCATCAAATCATAAGCAGTCTAGAAGACAATCCCCCCCCCCCTTCCTCCGGCATATGTCTCTGTTCGTGTCGCTGCACGGAACCCTGTTAATTCAAAGTTATAATAAATACAATGTGGTTTTCTGTTCCCCTGAAATGAGATAAAAATTGAAATACTACATTTAATTCTAAATAAAAGTATCCTTTATACATTAAATTATGTAATATCAGGTTTGCTAGTTAAAATAAGTTTTTGTGATGGTAAAAATGTTTGGATTTTGAAGATAAATATTCTGAAAAATATTTGCAGATCGAGTTTTTACAAGCAGCTGTTAATACAAACTGGAAAAAAAGTTTTGTCCCTTCAGATTTGTATTAAAAGAGATTCCACTGCATGGCCAGACTTTTACACTATTTTTTCACGCGCGTGTGTTCAATACCAGACTTACGAGTAGAAAAAAATCAATGCGAAATTTCATATCTGATTACTGATGAAACAAACAATTTCTCTCATCACTGAACATTAATTTTTTATGATACACTTTATGACTAAGTAGGCAATCTGTAGATTTCACAATACAGTCCACCATTTTGCTCATTCTAGCCTCTTCAAGAAGAATCTCAGAGTGGCATTTCAGCATGTGTTATATTTGTAGTTCAGGCAACTTAAGTCGCAAATTCTACTGATCTTTACAAATGTAATACAAATACCAGGGTATCGCAGCGAAGTTGCTAGAACAGGAAAATGTTGTTAGTTCTAATTTTGGACTTCAGAAAAAAAAAACTTTGCACGGCAGTACACAGACATTACCTTCAGTTTATATCTCTTATAAACAGTTTATACAAACAAAATAACACCATATGTTATATAAAATTAGTTACATTGATTTTATGAAGGAGGATAAAATTTTTATCGCCAAAGTATTACCAACAAAACGACCCAAACCAGTTCATACATATTTAATACGAGAAAAGCGCTACACACCTTTAATGAAAGCGTCTCTTTACATAATTTGCTGCCAGCGTTATTAAACTTTTGCGTCACTCAACGACTAAATTATAATAATGCAGGCAAGGTACTTTTTTTCCCTTATCCAAAACTGTGGACCAGAACTGGCTACGAGCCTTAAGAAGAAGCCGACTTATAACCTTACACCCCAAAACTGTTTTGCGCACTCATTTGGGAATGTGATACTGCCAAAGTACCGTGTCGATAACAACTCCTCGAATGTATAATCGCGTACTAATCACAGAAGGTGTGTATCATTGAGCTTATTGAACTAAAAGGAGATTTTTTTTCTCTGAAACCAGTTCACAGAAACTTAATTACGTTTCATACAAAAACATTTTCAATCCGAGGCCAAACGTTTACGCATACAGAGGGGCAGCGGTTGACACAATGGCAGTACGCTCGCCTCCCACCAAGGCGATTCGTCTTCAATTCTCGGCGGGTCGTTCCGTTAGTATTCACATGTGGGAATCTTTCCGGGCAATGCCGCTGGTCGGCGGGTTTTCTCGGCGATCTCCTGTTTCCCCCCTCACCTTCCCATTCCGGAGGAGTCGGTTGGACGCCGGTCTATTGTGCGAAAAGTCCTGGGTTCGAATCCTGGCTCCAGCATGGATGTTGTGTTGTCCTTTCAACTCACTTCACCCTCATCGGCTCTTTCATTTATTTCAAACAATTGCAAATAACTCAAATATTATTTAACCAAAGGCTCCGAAAAAATTTGAAACTCTTTAAAATCCTACGATACACAATTTTGGCAGAGAACTTTTAGAATAATGTACCGTTTGCTAGCAAAATAAAATAATAATTTGGCTTAATTTGGCTTACTTTTCACGGCGAAATATGTGATATTTCAGAGGCAAAAATCTAAAAATCCTTTTGGTGTATTGCAACAGAAAAATTATGATACAAACAATTATATATAGAGTTAAAACTGTAAGAACGAATTTTTGATATATGCATTAATTTGTGTTAAAATTTTTTTTCGAAACCCCTGCAAAACTAAAGAGCGAGGCCTTAAGATTTCATTGGTAAAGGACCGTAAAACCCTCTCACCTCCATCGTAGGGCCTCATTCCATATTATCCTCCAGCGCAAGCAGAATTCTACAAGGAAAAGGGGGGGGGGACGCCCAGAAGGAGGTATGCGTCAGGGGTACGATACCCTTGCTCTCGATTACCCTCATCATACGGTATTTGTTTTACATATACAGATCATGAGTCCATGAACACCTAAAACCTATATTACCTAGCTTCATAACAAAATGCAGCTGCTGTTTCTTTTAAATACTTCCAAGAATTTATTAACAACCACAGCGGTGTGTTGAAGGTCCTTGTTTTGGAAAGCACGGCCAAGTGTCAATACGTAAATAAAGAAAATTAATTAAATTAAATATCTAGTCTTACGTTAACCTCTTCGCACAGTTTAATACTGAGTTAGGACGAGAGTCCGTTTTACTATAGCAGCAATTTCAAGCGAGTAATTTTAATACACGGCCAAAATTGAACTTCATGTTTCTCCTTGTGAGTAAAGAGTACGTCTCATCCATAATGTTGTGGCAGTGTGGATTGCGTAGACTCTACTAAAGTTGCCTAATGCTGACCGACCGCTGCTAAATACTTAACTTTCATATCCTTGAAAATGTCGAATTAACTATTATTTTCAGAAAGAACAGGCGTAATTATTTGTTCCTGGTAGGTGAAGGTTAATATTACTGGAGCAGTCGGCTCTAACAACAAGGCATGTATAATGTACTGGCCGGCACGAAGAATAGGTAAGAGTAGCGATGGTGGAATGAAGCCGAGGGCTCCAAGTAAACACTCCAACACCTCGCAAGTGTCGGCCACACTCTTCCGAGTGAGTTAGTCATACGTCTCGTCGACAGCGAGGTCATGAAGAGACTGGCAGTGCTCGAAGATACACGAGTAGGGAAGGAAACGGTCATGGCCTGATCTGCAGAACCATCCCAACATTCATATAGAGTTATTTTGGAACATCGTGCTCTTCGAAAGAGATCTCCGCCTGGATATTCTCAGTTCTTCGAGGCTTGGAACTGAACCGGAGACCCAAAGTGTGAGCTGTTGTGTAAAAGTGCCAAGATGAAAGTAAGCTCTCTTTAACTGCCTAGTTTACTACACCTGTGTCTTTAGTAATGAATATTCTGTACAAGGAAAGGAAGGGTTAATCATGGGGATACAAAGGCAAAATGTTGAAAGTAAACAGAGCGTTTGAAAGTTATCAGTGAATCCACTAAACAAATGAAGTTAACCCCTCGATTTCGTAACTGAAAACGGGGAGGTAGGTCAACGCAACGACTGACAGGTCAAACGTCTTCATACGCTGCCAGCAAATTGTTTCTAGTATGTTAATTTCGCCTATTTACTCGGGGTCGCATCGTAAGTCAAGGCATATGGCTCGGGGTATGGAAGTATACGGACTCTCGTGAGTTATGTAGAAAACCAGCTGTCGGAACTAATAAATCCAACCGCAGTGAAATCACCCGGTATCCCATGGCACAGTAGACACCCCCACCCTTCTCCACTCATACGCCGACACACGTGACTGCAACCATAACGAAGCTGTTCATCAACAGTGGTCAGCGTTACTTCAACGCTTCCGACGAAAATATCGTGTGAATAGAGCGAGTACTATACGGCGCACAGGAATCTGCTTATCCTGAAGGATCCGACAATCGATACGCGCTTGGCCTTGTTACCGAGTTTTGCAGTGATTTCGAAAATATTTTTTTTTTATTGCTACCTAATACTCATATCAAAATTTCGCTCCACAAATTTGACACTTATATGATATAATTTGTAGCTGAATTATTTTGTAGAAATTTACTTAACGGTTTTTTAGATTTCATCACCCAAGTACCACGTTTTTGTCGTAAAAATTAGCACAAATGAAGCAAAATATTATTTTTGCTGACGAATGGTACATTATTTTAAAAACGCACCCACAGCATTGTGCATCGTGTGACTGCACGTTGACTCAAATTTTTCCAAAGTTTTTGGTTAAAAAAATATTTGAGTTATTGTCACCAGTCTGAAAAAAACTCGGGAACAAGCCCTTACATGAGAAAGATGAGAAAGGCAGGGGAAATGGGAGATCCCCGAAATAAAAATAAAAACCGCCGACCAGCGGTATCGTCCGGCATGATTCCGACATGCAAAAATCTGGGGTTCGACTCCACCGGAAAACCAACACGGAGCGTCTTGAGATGCGAGTGCCCTAGTCAATGCGCCAACTGCGGCACTAACACTTTCCAATAACATTTCTGAGTCTGATAAAGTTTTAGCCTCACTTTTAAGTTAATCATAGTAATTATATGGAGTCAGAACGGAAGGTTATACTTGAGCGAGATGGCGTGCCAGGGACACTGACTCCTGTTCGGGAAGAATCGGCTTCAATTTACGCTCCTGCCATCCTCAGAAACTTTAACATCCGTTTGTCTTTTCAGGATTACATGAGTTGAGTTTATAAAAGAATATTTTATGCATGACAAATATTTTGGTAAATGCCGCGCCCGCAGTGCAATCTTTACAAGTCATATTTATGTAAATGTAATATTAGTTTCGAGATTGTTTCTTTGGTATTTTAAACACAGCGCATCAGTTTCACTTCATTGCGGTTTTGAATAAGTCTACAGTCCACAAGTTTTTCGCGCCAAATGACTTTCGTCAGCTAACCACAACTTAGTCTACCATCTTCAAATGAGGATTGTTCGAGAGGCCGTAAGATGAGAATTTGAACACGACCATACTTCACTACAGTTACATTTCTAACACCTATAACTTGAAATTTTGACTTACCACCCCTATCTTTGAGAGTTTTAGAAAGCCCCTTTAGGCATAAAAAAACGTGCAGAGCAGAAAATAATCGAACGTACAGAAGGAAAATGTAGCCACAACTTCCTGCACGAATGTGACTGCTATCGCTCGCCAATGTGTAGTGACAAGTCACCATACAACGCAAGACAAAATTTACTGTACATATGGTGGGACCGAAAATGTCGATCTTTGAACGATTCCTGCAATGGGCATACGTCATAGCGAGAGAATGTTGCCGATGTGCAGAAAAACGCCACAAAAATGTCAGTATCAGCTGTTAACATAACATACATGCAACTCCAGAAAGAAATATAGGCGAATCCAGAAAGACGACACGAAATCCTTAAAACAGAAGAATACTAATTCCGGAACGGAATAGAGTCGTCTTTTCAAGGTCATGATAAAAAGCCATGAAACAAGATCAGGTGTATGAAAAATTACGAAAATGGACGCGGACAATAATACAAACATCAATAGTAAAGTTCGTATGAGGACACAAACGACGCAACAAAGGAAACCTTTGAAAAAAAAAAATATGTGGCCTTGAATTTTAACATGTTTAGCTCTTAAAAACAAAACCTTCAGAAATATGTAATTTGACAGACGTCATGTGAAACAATACCAGAAGGACTGGCACATAGCCGGCGTGGATTGTTCCCGCGAACATGACAGTATTCGTGTTCGAGAAGGTCGTTGCGTCAGGCTGGTCCCTCATCACCTCTTCTGCGCTATAGGTTGTTCAGGATAAACTGAGTACTGTTTCCAATTTTCTGTGAGTCATTATGCTGCTCTATCTTTACTGTCTTAAATACGAGAAACTTAAAAGTAGTGGAAACATTTTGCAACTGTCAAAACTATTTCTATAGTCTCAATAAATATATATTTTTAATTATTTAAGTGTTGGAATGTGTTCACTTCAAAGTAAACCACATGTAACTGAATTGATCTGGGTAGTAATAGATGATATAGAGATTGTGGAAAATCGCAAGAATTTATCGTGCCACCGTATTTTGCAGAACAGTGTACCTTGTCTGATTGGAGGATGGTTATATAGTGGTTTAAAAGACGAACCACTAATATTCAGCACGGTGCAGCTGAGTTGTCATGGGCCAACGTTGGTAATAAAATTACGACAAACATGGACACGTTACATCGAATCCTAGCCAACAGTCATATTTTCCCGCGATAAATCAACGCCCCTAAGTATAATCTCTTTCTCACCCAAAGTCTGATGTAAACGTTAGCACAGGTCGATATCACTAAATAGTCTGAAGTATTGCTCCAGGGCAGTTGTGTTGATGCCGCTGCCGAGAAGCTATCACCAAACCTCCTCGCTCCAACCTGTGGCCCGCTGTTTCATGCCGTGCATCGGTAAACCTAGATTAAACGTATTTCACACACAATGTGTAATCACGCAAGCAGCTCACGTTTAAGTTCTTAGTTAAGTATTGCGGACCTTTGCAATGAAGTTGAAACCATTGCTGAACATTGAAAAAAAATATAATAGGTGCAAAAACTGTTTTGTAATGGCCTTCAATGTTAAACTTTGTTACACATGTACATTTGGTTTTGCGAGTAGTTGTGTGCGACAGTAAGAACGTAAATTAATGTTAGCTGAATTTAACTGGATAACGAAATCATAGTGTGCCAATTTTTCATATCTGAACAAAGGTTAATTTAACAGCAATAGCGTTCATGCTGGCAAACACAAAACGGCTCAACAGCAAGTAACAGAATGTACGTCTTCTTGAAAGAGCACGGCGTTGCTGGGAATTAAAGCCGAAAATAAGAAATAATTTCGTATTTGTGCTTTGTTCTTACGACATGTCACTGAGTGTAGTATGATGGATACATTTTGAAGAGTGAGATATTTTGGTCAGCGCTTAACATCGAGGTCTTCAGCTCTGGTGAGGGGTGACGTGAGGGGTGACGTGAGGTGAGTATGGAGCAGCGCCGGAATGAAAGGGAGATCCCCGAGAAAACCCGCCGACCAACGGCATCGTCCGGCACGATTCCCACATGCGAAAATCCGGGGACCGACCCGGCTGGGAATAGAACCCGAATCGCCTTGGTGGGAGGCGAATGGTCTCACCATTCAGCCACCGCGCCCAAAAAAAAAAAATAAATAAATAAAAGAAAAACACTCACCAAACAGACACTAGTCCTATGGTTTCTTTTTTCGAAGGTATATGTTTATTTGCTATCGTCAAGCTCTACTGTTGGTATCTTTTCACACATTTTATACAAGTACTATTCTGCACAATTTAAAACTACTGCATTCCCAAACTCTTCAGCGTGTATTAATAAAGGTAGAGTAAACCAAATGCAGTGTTTGAAACCGAACAAAATTTCTTTCACACTTTTACATTGAATCCAATGTTTCGTACTGACCTAGATAATGAGCATTATAAAACAGCTGAAGCCAGTTTGCACATGTCAATATTGGGAAACATGACTGGCGGTATTAAAAAAAGAAACTGATTATTAGTGAGGAGCATGTAGTACAGACCACCTAGTTACCTGCCAGCATCGTTATTAATACTGGCACACGAGTTAGCGGTGTGAAAACTGACCTGTTAGAAGAGGAAGTATATTTGCAAGCACAGTGTTAGTTACCAACCAACAGTAGGGATGGAAAAAAAGTACCGATAATCCGAGATAAAATTTTTAAAAAGTACGGTTACAGTATTTCTTTTAGTCTTTAATGTTAAAGGATTTAATAAGTTCTGTTTGTTAATTTAATATATTTACCATGGCGGCAATTCTCGAGGTGCGGGTGGGAGATAGTGCATAATTTTATGTGTTCAGAACTCTTGAATACTACGTTCATTATTTTGAATAAATGATGGATTTTTTCGTACATAACTAACTCAGACTGTATAATTTTTTTTCTAAGTGTAATAGTTCAAAACAAAATTTTCAAACCTACATCTTATAAAATATAACTTAAAATATCAACACCACAAGACAGCAGGGGTAGAGGAAGGGATCCGTACGTCGTCAAAATCAAGATCGTCAAAGAATTCAATGCAATTCTGGGCATTTTACGTGTTTTAAATTGACATAGTATATGCGTGGAAAATATCACTGTAACATATAGTTCAGGTGATCTTGTAATGGTAAACAGTGCATTCTACTTAGGGACTTTTCACCGAAAATTGTTATTTTAAAAATGTTATATGTATTTGTAGGAAATTATATTGTTTTATAAACATACATTGTGAATATTTTTTTTTTATCTAAAAACATGTTTTTTTATCTTGGTTAGATTGCCACAATAAAAAAACTAAGCCAAAAATTTGCATAATACGGTTTTATGCGTTAAATAAAAACGAACTGACATACCGACATTTAAGTACTACGCCAAGATGTACAAAAATGCATCGAATTTTCTAAAAAATAAAAGTTACTGTATTTGCAATAAAAATAGTAAATTTTCTGGAATATTGCGAAACTACAGAAAAAAAAGTTCTGTTTTTAGACATACAGAATGTTGTCAAAGTGCATGTCAGTATTTTGGGGAACTAATCCTCACACCTAGAGGAACAAACATTTTTGAAAGATCACAAAACATATTTCATAGGCATAGGTCTGAAAAAATCATCGTTTCTGCACTACAATACATGGCGTACGGTCGCTGAAGAAAGTCATTACAGCAGTCCTGTACATTGCACATTTATCCGCTATATCACTTACCCGTATTACAGAAGAAATAACTGTGTAAATTGACAGAAACTCTTCAAAAGATATCGTCGGCACATCAGACTAATGGCGGACTGTGGTGCAAAAATGGTGCGTTGTCGGACCCATGTCCATATAACATGTTTTGTTCCAGTAGACGTGAGGAATGCTTCCCCAGAGTATTGACATGATATATGACAACACCCTGCATATTGTCGTAGCTGGTGACGCTGCAAATTATTTCGTTTCGGTGACACGCCATTATACAAGACCTATGAAAACTAATAATAATAAACTGCAGTAGAAATTTATTACAATTTAAGACTATAAAACAAACCATATATCATACAAAGATACAATTATTTAAATTTTTCAAATTTTTGGTGAACCACCCCTTTCAATTACTGGCCATTAGCGTAGCGTCTCTAGGGAACATCACAGCCTCGCGCGTCACTGCGCATAGTCAACGTCAGCTCACCAGGAGAGGCAGCGGTGTCGCAGGGCCGGATCTCGTCGTACCATATTACAGTCTCTCAGTCGACTCACGTCCTTGGTCCACATAGACGCGTGATTAACGCGCAGCCTGCTTGATGAGAGAGTGTTGCAACAGGAGACATCGCGGTCCGCTCCGTCGACCAGGCAGTTGGTTACCTCACTGCGCCGTGTTGAGAGGGTAGGGTAAGAGGACATTACGTCTCGTTGATAGCGAAGCCATTACAGACGCAGACGCGCGACTTTACACTAGGTCAGGAACTGAACTTGTAGAGGTATCAGCAATGACTGTTAATGAACCATTCCAGCGTTCACATTGTTATGAATACGACGAACCGGCGCTAGGAGGACAATCTAGCGGCAGGCGACAACAGTGCAGTGAGGTTAAGGGCCTCAGTGATTCTCACCACCGGCGCTGAATAGCAAAAGGTATCACCAAGGGTTGTACCTAAGCGTTCCAACAGTCACAAGTTCGTCAGGCTTTTCCTGGGTCGAGACCCACGACATTAACCGACAAATCCGTCCTCAACTTCGGGTATCATGGAAACAGTGAGTGAAGTCTACAGTGTCCAAAGGTTACCATTAACACAAGGTAAATTGAAAATACCTAATCAGTAGCTCATCTCCAAACTGAGTAACTTAAAACTATAACCGTGCAATACCCTGCAATGTTCAACCATTTATAGCGAGGTTCAGCAATTACAAGCACATATTTAATTTAGCCGAAACACCCTATCTTAACATTAACCTCTTAAGTTTCAGTACAAAGTGACTACAGCCGACGATCAAAATGTCGGTACAGTCCGCGCGCCAACTCCAAGTCCCTGGCGTGTATGTAGTTTTCTTCGTAAACTTGATGTCTGCTACAGTAACACTCGTCCTAACTTACGACGTTACTACGGCTTGCATGTAACTCGTATGCTATTGGGCCTCGTTGTGTTGTTTATATATTTACAGGCGAATAACACACACCCGCCAGGGACCCAGAGCTGGCGCTCGGACTGTAAATAACAACCTGGCAGCAATTAAGGGAACCAAGGTATACCGTCAGCAGGATGACTGGCACCTGGAATCTGTTCCAGATACTCCAGAATGCAAGTCCAGCGTGTTAAGAATGCACTTCCTCGCTCGGGCCCGGGCGATAAGAGAGAGTCGACAAGCTGCAGAGTTAGTTACCTCGCCTCTACAGGTCAGGTAGTCGCACGGCCTATCACACCATTTTATAAGTACATTTAAAAGGAAGTATACTAGAACTCCACATTGACTAATTTGGAGATTTCAATAGAAAATAATTTTATTG
Source organism: Medauroidea extradentata (assembly GCA_003012365.1). Taxonomy (NCBI): domain Eukaryota; kingdom Metazoa; phylum Arthropoda; class Insecta; order Phasmatodea; family Phasmatidae; genus Medauroidea; species Medauroidea extradentata. The sequence continues at coordinate 23,041 of PNEQ01086677.1, read as the reverse complement.
ACATAGATTTACATGAATAGAAGTACGATTTCTGAAGACAAACTTGTTAACGAATAAATAATTGTGTGAACTTAACAAGAATTTGACAAAGGAAACAATATTTTATGTACTTTGACAGGGGCAGAGTCGGATCGGCCTGAAATCGTTGTATAAAGACATATCCCAGAAAAATAACTGCTTAAACCACAGAATGTAGTTGTAACTGGTCAGCGGCCATAGATTACACCTTGCATGCAAGAAAGTGTAGGATCACCACGCTAGAAAATCATGGGTTGCACGCTGCAGACTAGTGTAACTATGCATGTTGGTTGTGAGCAGTCCCGCTAGCTATCAGCCCAGCATTTTCCAAGCAAATAGACTACGTCCTAGAGTGACAGTGACGTTGTGGAAACTGTAATTTGTCGTCTTGTGCCGTCCGTCAGATCAACTACCACGCGTTGTGTAAATGTAGGTGGGAAGTATTCTATTCCTGTGCGATGGTAGGTTGTGTTTTGTGAAGCCACGGTAGCTACTGTACAGTCGAGCCTCCCGGCCTAAATATAGGAGTTCCATTCGTGCGGTGCCTCCGGCGATTCTCTAGTTTGAAGGCGGGAACTTGCGGGACGCCTGTGATAGGCAATTGTTGCTCAGATAGTTTCAACAGCGTCGTTAGAGTGGCGAGCAATTATTGAGCGGACTTCAAGCCGGTCTAATCCCACCTCTTGTCCCTCTGGACCTACATCGCTACAGCCCCAGAGAAGTTGTGTCGCACGGTAGTTTATTTTCTTGATTTGCCTCCTGGCCGAGCTAGGCCAGGTACAGTCTTGGACACACAAAGTGGGCCACTGAAATAATCGAAGTCCACGTCGGCAGTAGTCGGCTGCGTGCAAGCGGGAGCCTGGTATTTAAGCAACCTCCAAAATAACTAATAGTGTTGTGTTGGAACAGCGCTGGGCACTGGTTGTGTTGTAGGATTGGAGTCATCGCCCGTCACGCCTTACTCAGGCTGAACCAGTACGTCGCACAAACCATTTAGTACATACAGAAGTGACATACCCATTTACAAATTGGGAGGGTCCAAAAATGAAATCGGGGATGGAAGTGATACATATTTCACGACATCTCGGTCTGCATAATGGTGTGATTACAGTCTGCATAGTTAATTCAAATTAAATAAACATGTGCAATCGAAGTGATACGTTACAGTTTTGTTTACATTTCAGGCAGGACACCTTCACATGTGTTAAGCACGAACGAAACGTGTAACACCAACACAATAATGATTCTTTACAATAAAACCTTCAGAAACAACCATACAACAAAGTATTTCAAACACTAAATAACTTGATCCTGATTACAGAATAATGTTATGAGTGGTTGGTTCAGGTAGTCGTAAACGTTCACTTTCACAACGTTTGACAGAGACAGTTGTCGCACTCCCGTGCGAAACGACTGCACACGTGGTTCCGTCCGTGGGTCCGAACATCAATTGTTACCCACAAAGCCCACTAAGCAGCCACGTATCACGTAAATTAAATGTCACAGCACAGGATGTCATAAGAACGTAATTCAAGGATCAGATTCCCTCATTTTCTTGGTCTGTAGGCAATGCCTGACTAGGCAGTTCTGACTGACAAGTGATGTAAAGTATTGATTTAACGCATACTACGTAGTGCAAGCTTATAAGTAGTGTAATTTTATTACAACGTTTTATGTAGCTGTTCCCTCCGTTACTGTACGTAATCACGTATTTGACAACTGTCAGCTACAACGTATGAACACACAACTTGCTATTGTCAACTATATTGTATAACGTCGCACAACCTTTAAATGCCAATATTCAAACTGCGTGAACATGAATATTTCTGAACAACTGTATTGCAATCAATTTAACAATAACAAAATGTTATTCCATGGTATCGTGATATTTAATATAATTGGTACGAAAATACCATTTGTATGTTTCGTCATAATACGCGACAATTCTATCTGGCTACTTCAACAATTAGAGGTAGTTAAACTAGTATTTTATTGACATAGTCTACGACCTACCGTTGTTATGTACAATACTCTCAGAACTCTTCAGTATCGTTGCTGTAGAGGATTTGTGTGCTTACTTTATAAACATTTAGTTGCTTTCTACACTCACTAGTTGCTACATAAAGAAGACAGTTATGTTACTCGAATGTGAAAGGAAGCATTTGTAGAATTAATACAAATTAAAGTACAAGACAATAATATCGACTAATAATACACCGACATATGATCTGTACGTGGCACAACGTCAATATTGTTACTCTCCATTAAATGTATAGTTACTTATGAACATGAAATATTATCCTCTGTTATTGTCTACTAAATGCGCCTAAGCATTTGTTAACAGCAATTTCATTTTGCGATTTGTGTCCTTTTTTTTTCCATAGCCTTCGCTTTCCGTTGCGTGACGCCACGCCCTCATCTGACGCCTGCGCGAAGGCCGGCCTGCCTGCCGAACATACCCGAAGGAACTTCTACATGTTTCAACCTTCACGAGTTGGCCCATTTATTATGTCCACGACTGTACATTAATTAATCGCGGCGAAAGTTTACTGCTGCAATGCAGCCGTGTTCATATACCGGCGTTCTTATTTCGTAATTGGTGCGCCATATTTGACAGGACCAATAAAAACCTTGGTCCGCCACTGCTGGACGTTTGTGATTCGTTTATGAACTGTGCCACGCAACCATTGTCAAATAATATAAGACTAAGGGTGCTACGATGGTTTGAAAAATACGCTGGCACGAAACATTTTCGCGATTTTCCATTAGCTCTAATTATTGGGAACAAGAAGTTGAGGCTACTGTAGACCATACAAACACACGTGCTCACCTGCCACATAATTAGCAAAAACATGTGCAACCACACGCGTTTAGTTTGAGGGTCAGGTTCAGTTATGTTGTGACCGCAAACTTCTAACGAGGATTTGGTACATAAATTAACAATTAACAAACAACTCATTAAATATGAAGGTGTAAAGAAGATGAATGCACGTAAAAAGCAAAATACGACAGTTCTATTATTTTCAGAACAAGCATTCGGCCAGGATGGTACACTTCTCCTGAAGTACTTATGACGCCGAATTTTTTAATATAAAGCGACATAGTTTGATGTAATTTTTTGTTATAGAATTACAAATAGTTACATAACAAAAAATTTTAGACGTTTTAAACATAATATAGACACTATAGTGTAAAACGGGTTAAGGGTAACGTTAAGTGTTGGGGTTAAGTGTTGGGGTTTCAGTTAAGTGAAGTTGATCTAATTACTGTGATGCTTTCTAACTGGTTAAATGTTACAGATCATTACAATATGTTACATGATTACGGTTGGAAGAGAGCGGTTGGTTGATTACTTGAAGTTAATATCTCAGACTACGGGTGACTCGGTGTTAGTACGATGGCGAATATTGATGGGTTAGTGACGGCTGGTACGGTTATGGGTGGTTGGAACGTCGTGGCTCTCGACGAAGAAACATCGTTGCGAGCTGGTGATACCTGGTGACTGATTAAATATCGATTTTCATGGGTGCAACACAAAATTTGCACCTGCGTTGCATCTACTTGCGTTGCAGTGGAATATAGCACTCGCACACATGCAATAAAATACTCGTTTTACTTGTTCTGCACTTGCGCTGCGCTGCGTCGGTGAAAATAACAGATGGCGATATTTAATCGGGGTCCAGGCTCGTAGAAGATAAACCACTTTTCCTCTTACATGGCGCACACGACACGCGAATCCTGGGATAAATTGGAGAATAAAATGTTAGCGGCAAAATGTTATACGAGGAGAATTCATATGCACAATGCTGAAACATAGCACTGTAGTTAGTCCTCTCTTGCGCTCCACAGATATATTATCTTGCTATTATTGTTCTGACCTACATATTATTGGCACAGGTTAAAATCCCGAGCAGTCCAAACACGATTCTACGTTTGCTTGAAGAAACATACATAAAATAATACCTGGCCGTGAAGAGCATGAGAGGACTTTCTCAGCTCAGTGTTGCCACAACGTTCAGGTATAATGTCATCGTAAAACACTTTCCCACTTAGGACCGTATCTACAAACGGCTTTCGAATGACAACGAACTACTATCCCCATAGAGAAAGCATTGGTGAGCAGTTGGTTGTCATTCGAAAGAGGTCTATAGTTTCGGCCCTTAGTCTCCAATTTAGCCTAGGATTTGCGTGGTGTGCTGACGTGTGTTTCTGGACACCCTGTATTGCAGTCTTCAGTTCGGGTGGAGAGAATTGCTAAGGGCCTTGTCCTTCGCCACTACTGACCTAACTACACTGCGTTGACACCGCTAGCTGAATCTCCCAGGCGGAGACTTTTTATTTATAACAATATTTTACGCATTTTAAGTCGCTTTCGTCAAAACCGGAATAACAGCAACTCGTTGCAACATGTCACAGTATGAAGTTCAACATGACAGTATACATTAAAATCAAATAAAATGAGTTTGGAAAACAGAGTTCCTACATTATCTACGTGAGAAAAGGGACGGGGAAACGAGAAACTTAATGACGGAATCGATATATTGTGTAGTTTTGGCGTAAACAGGATAACAATGTACACTGACTACGTTCATTGTACTAGACAAATTACTTTTTTTAAGTGGTTAAGTAAACAATACAGTGAAAATAAATTCGAAATACACTTATGGACACATATTTAAGTTCTAGTGGTTAATTTCAAAACTTGCATCACAACACCGGTAGTTAAGCTATTTTAATGGCCGAGAAATGATTTGCAGGCAAGCACGTTTTACGACGTATACAACACACGGTCTAAGAACTTGTGTCGTCAGTATGATACTCTCAACATTTGTAACGTTATGGTCAAGCGTGTGTTGCTGAAGAAGTCGTGCGCTGTGGCACTGCTGCGTGCTCTGGAGACTGGGTTACATCCAAGTAACTGCCGCTTCTAAACCAAACCAAGCACGCTCCGCTAATGAACCACACACAGCCTTCCCTCCTTATATTTAGACAGTGAAAAGCTACAATACACACGTGAAAACAAAAATTATAGAGAAGGAATTCTCTAACATTCGTCTGTGATAGACCACTGTTTGAATAGTCAACAACACGGTCCTCGTTTCTTCACCTCTACAGCGATAAGAATGTAATACGAGCGACTGAATTCTAATTCCATACAGTTTATTTAAAATATTGATATTTTCAATTACTAATTTAAGTGAAAACTAAAAACTACAATCAAATCTCTTTAATACAGGTCTGGAATGACTTGTTATTACAAACTGGAAAAAAAAAACAGGTGTTTGCGGGGAATATGAGCTTTGTCCGACGAAAATTATTGAAGGTCAGACTGCTACGCTCGACGAGAACGGCATCGCCTCTACAGACGTCCCTACAGTTCCGTATCATTAGAAGGATTTTACTGTACAGGGATATCTGAAATACAATATCAATAGTTAGAAATGGCCGACTCTGGGAAAAGTGACTCGTGGTTGGGGTGAACCAGCCGCCATCTTTGATCAATTCGCCATGTTATCCGTAATCTTGGATCAACCCGCCATCTTGGAATAATTGTAGTCCGCCATCTTACCGCCCGCCGTCTTGCAGTACCGGTCTACTCTTCGCTCGAGGAAGCCCCCTTTGTGGCGAAACGCCGCGAATCGCGCTTCCGCGCGAAATGTGTGTCATCCTTCTGTTGTGCGTCTCTATCAAGCCCCACGGTCCCACGTGAGTACTTGTGTTTCTCTGTTTTGTGTATGTAGTTAGTTGCCAAGTTGCCTTTGTCTCTCTATACGTTCTAAATTTAAGCTTATTCAAAAAAATTAAGTCACCCTCCAAAAAATTTGCTTTAAAGTAAATTAAGTGTGGTTTGTATTTTACTTCCTTTTCATAAATACGTTTACCCTTACGAATAGGTAACGATAAAAAGTTTAGGAAAAATGTTAGAACACTTCATGATTTACTTGACATAAAAGTTAATGTTTTCTTATTTTAAGCTTATTAAAAATTATACTGAATGTGGGACATCCTGTCGCTATTCACAAAAATATTTATAAAATGTTGTATTCAAAAAGGGAAAAGCGTGTCACTACATGCAAAGGTTTGCTACCAAACCATAAAAGCAAAGATCACTTGATGTTGACTTAGGTAGGCCTATATGCAGTAACGGCTAGTAATTTTTTTCAAAGGTGCTCACTTTATGCCGAATGACCTATAGACATAGTAATATAGTATTATTTTACCAGGGTTTACGAGTCAACAGCAAGGTCATTAGAGACTTGTACACCGTACAAGGGCAGGAATTGGGAAAGAGATCGGCCATGACCTTTGTAAAGGAACTATCACGTAGCATTCACCTAGAGCGATTTCGGTAAACAACGGAATCAAGATGGCCGGAGCCAGGGAAAGAACCCAGATCTTCCCGAATACTAGTTCGTGTTACCGTTGCGCCATCTCGCTCAGTCGTTCGCTTCATGCTTCACACTGACGTTCTTATGAAGTATATGGTAATTATCAGTGACAATGTAAACGCTGCTACTGGTCTTTATTGGCAAGGAAGTATCAAGTTAAATTAATATCGAGTGGGGAGTGAACCAATGGCTCGGTAATCTCCTCCCGGGAAGAATACTTTTAAGCTGGAAACAAGCGTCTCCTATGGAATGACATAGTAAGACATTCTAATAGAGAAACGACGGAATACGAGGCCCGGAAACCAAGTTCCCCGAGAAAACTCGCTGACTAACGGCTACGCTCACCAAGTTTCCTAAGCGAGATAAATAAGGAGCGACCACGCTGGAAATCGAACATGGATAACCGCAGTTGCTCGACTTAACAGCTACGATAATCTGGAATAAAAACTAGGCTATACAAAACAATAGCTATTTGCTGCGACTTTGTTCGCGTGGTTTTTCAATTTAATGCCTCTTTGAATGGTACAAAACGTCTGTCCAAATGCACCAAATTATCTTAATTCGTACAAATATGCACTTCTATTTTTAATGTAATTTTAAAAAGTAAATGTTAAAAAAATAATTGAAAACATAATTAAAATTAAGATGAGGTTTTCATAAAAAAAATCCCCAAAAACAATAAATAAAAATTTAAAATTCTTAACGGGTAAAAATGATGTTAGTGGTCATTAATTATCTTCTTCAGAAACAAATATCACTAAATTTTTTGGATACCTCGTTATGCTCCACTGCTCCGTTTTGCCTCTTCTTCTCATTTACTCATTCTTTGTCATAAACAGCAGGCATGCGCACAACTTGAAGTTTCATCGCAATCGAATTAATGTACTTCATACGGATTTCGAATAGCAACAAAGCAGAAGTGACTTATCGGATGACCAGTAATGTGTTTAACTAAGTCAACGGGAGAGTGGAAATTATCTGCTTGTTGCACATTAACATTTTCATTCGAATTATCTTTCGAACTGGCTTTTGCCCGCGACCGTTTGAATGGTTATCAATTTAATGGGAGAATATATTTGGCGAGAGTGGTTTTCTTGACCGATTGTAAAAACTGCCTCTGAGTCTTGCAATAGTTCAATGTAAGTACTCAAAATTACCTTAATTCGTAAAAATATGTATTTCTCTTTTCAACATATTTAAAAAAATATTTAAAAGTATTATTTTTTTTTACTAAATTTGTTGGTTGCCACGTTCTGCCCCCTCTCCTGCCTCGTTTTGTTTTCCATGCCCTATATATATATATATATATATATATATATATATATATATATATATATATATATATATATATAATATGCCTATATGAGAGGTGGCGCAATATTGCGGACGCAGTATCCACTGAAGAGGGCCTACATTCGTGGCTTCACGTATGTCATAATCTCCTATGTACTCGGGTGCATGGATCAACATGGCTCAATGACGCTGAGAATAGAACACACGCAGTTTCACATGTGTAAGAGAGGCCGGAGTACAACTAGATTGAGTCAGTGGATCATTCGGTACTCTTGAAATCTGTTGAGTGGTGCTGGAGTGTGTTGGCAAGGTACCATTAGAGATATACAAATAAAAAGATAACTTAAGGTAGTTACAAAATCAACCACATAAAATAGACCCCTAACACGAAAATTCTCATTAACTGAAAGGAACAACTTTAGGGCGCGTCACCTCAGTTTTCGTCGTCTTTTTTATTTTTATATTTGTACCAAATATTTTTTTTCTTATTTTGTACGTACATTTTTATTAAATCTTCCTCTTAGGAAATTTGTGTACCTCACATAGTTTTTGCGTAATGAGTCGTAAACGTCAAAATTTGGACTTTACGGTTTTAAGTACGCCACTAAAACCAACTGACATAGCAAACTGAAAATATTCACACTATATAACAATGCTGTAGGATATGATTTGACATATATAAAAACAGAAAAATATATATTTGGTATCGCTAAAAAAATATAGATATTTAATTTTCATTTCAAAATCCAGAATTTTTTATTAAATACAAAAGTATTTTATTTTTGTATTTATGTATGCCATATCATAGGCTACAAAATTGTTATACACTGTGAATTTCGTCGGTTTGGTATGTCAGTTGGTTTTAGTGGCGTACTTAAAACAGTAAAGTATAAATTTTGACATTTACGACTCATTACGCAAAAACTATGAGAGATACAAAAATATCCTAAGAGAATGATTTAATCACAATTTGTGTCTAAAATAAGAAAAAAAATAAGACGTAATAAGGCAGAATCATCGGCAGAGGTATAAAATGAAAACTATAAAAAGTAATTTAAAAGCTATCGCCGCAAATTAAGTCGATCCTCCGCTGGTAATAATACGTGTTCGGCACTCACAAAATTTACTTTACATATCAACTGCCGTAGCTCGTTTTCCAGACCGTAGTAATCTTCCTGTTGGTAGCGAGCAATAGAAACATACTTTGAAATGTTTTTTAGCGAAAGTATAAAATGCAAATTGGTAATTACTGAAACTGGTTTGTAGTGCACTAGAGTAAAATTTGTTCTAAGTTTCCTCGCGTAAGGGAGTAAATAGCGTAAATGTTTCACGGGAGGAAAAAAAAAACAGCAAGAAGAAATGTGACACACGCCTTGACAACGAGAGAAACTGGTAGAGGAATCGGCCATGGACTTTGTTTGGAAACCATCTAAACCTGGAGAGATTTAGGGAACGTACCGTGAACCGAAACCTGAACGACCGCAACCGAGGTCGAACCCGGGTCCAACAGAGTGCTAGTCCAACGTGCGTTACGCCAACTTGCTCGGTTTCGGCAGGGCTTATTTTGTTATCGTATATATATTGTTTGAAAAAAAACTTGGCCATAGTTTGCATGCGGGTGCGTGTGTACTGTACGTTGCTTATACAGCTCCAGCAATGATTACAACAACTCGTGCCGCGCACAAGTACACTGCAGACTGTTGCCTCCGAGCAGGTACCGGTGCTTTAACCCACACAATAATGGAATGCGCCAGGGGCACAACAATTCTAATTCCCAAGGAGCCGGGGGGGGATTGGGGGGGGGGCGAGTTTTTCTTTTATAAAATTACATATATGTATGTATGTATGTATGTATGTATGTATGTAGGAGATCGATAAACTCCCGACACCGTTTGGCCGATCATCATGAAACTTGGAACGTATATTATGTATTTTTAATTGATGTTTTTTTGCACTACCATTTTACTCTAACTCGCCACATTATGGTGCCAAAGAACATCAACTTCTATACAACTTAACCGATCACCATGAAAACTGGTGCACATAGATATTTGAACACTAAGTATATTTTCACGATATCCATTACGTTCGATGTAGACCTGTAACCGGCTTCATAGTGTTTTGCCTAGCAATGGTAGGACTTCCGACTGCAGAGTTCTGCTTATTATGTTACTAGAATAAAGAACAATGGAATTATTGTATGTGGTCAAATAGCATGTTTAATGTCTGCCCCTGCTTCAAGGAATCAGTAGAATGGCGGGGAGGGTGGGGCAATATACCCTTTCCTCCTCCCTGTTGTTGCGGCCCTGGAATGCGCCGAGCGGATTTTGGCTCCGCGTTACGAACCGGAGAGGCGAGAGGGTTTTACAGCCCTTTAACACAACGAGGTTTTAAAGAGCCAACGACTCTGAAATGAAGTGAAACATCAATGCCCTAGTCAGGATTCGAACCCAGGACCTCTCGCACCGTAAACCGACACTGAAGCGGTTACGTTACGGAGGCCGGCTCTTTACGAACGTCGTTATTTGCAACGGCCGGGAGTTGTGGATACGGCGTACAACTTCCGAGTATTTGTTACACACGTATTACAATTACTGTTTTGTACTTTTACAGAAATAACAGTACAGGGGTTTTAATCTTAGGAATTTTTCAGAGGTACATTTTAATACCGAAATTATTTTATAATTAGTTTATGAACAATTACCTAAATTGATCTTCGTCCATTTCTGTGAACGGATTTAGGGTATTACGTATTTGCCTCCTCATAATCGCATTTGCCGACGCTTTTCCTTATTTCCGAGCTCATCTAAGAAATCTAACCTTCGCAATGCCGCCGCCATATTTACATTTTCACGCACACAATCCCGCTAACACCACCTCCGTAGTTTCTGTTACATAAAGTCGCTCACGAATCGTTTGAACGTCCGCCACGGCGCCATGAAGAGTTACAGAATACGACTTAGTCTCGTAACGATAGTCACGTGGTGACTGTCTCTACATAAGGAGCGTATGTGAACACAAAACGCTTACAGAATAGACCCCCAGGTGCCGTGCCTAGTAAGAAAAACACTTTACAATTGCCGTAATGAAAGTGCTATTCGACCGGGCAGAATGAACAGGAGAAAAATACAGGCTGTACAAATTCGTTGGTGGATATTCAAGAGCAGTAGGTTGGCTGACATGGCATACAGTTAATTCAGGTAAGGTCAATTCTACTTCAGGTCGAAAAACTAAGTTTGGCAAGAGAGAGTTTCTGCCGCTATTTAGGGCCTACGCTGGTATCAGGAAGGGGATATTTCATACTGGCCTTCGGCAATGTTCGATTTTTCACCCCGAAGTTCACTTCACAAGCGCTAGTATGAAATATCTCCCTTAACGCCACTATTGGCGGAAATTGACCCTTGTCTAAACTATTTCTTAAAATATATTATCTTCCTCATCTGTGGCAGAACTACCATCAAGAAACAGACGTTCTGAACTTTTCGTCGCAAAATCGTTATAGTTACTTATGTGCCATTAGTAAGAATCCACCGAGGGCACTGATACATGAAAACAGAACAATTGCTAAACTGCACGTGGGACCACTTTGGTTACCTGGTTGAAGTTACGTGTCCTGACAACAAAAAACTCTTCGTTGCCAACTGTATTCACGAGATATTTGTGAGTATTTAAAAGTTCCAATACTTTCTGAACGTCTGCTACAGAAGTATTTTTGTCATATTAAAATCAACGAGGGAGAAAATGAAAAACGTTTACTTAATAGCTTAGATATGATACCGATTTGACATATCTTTAGTTGACTAGAATTAAACTTAATTTTTTAGCAAAATTTATAATTATTGTGACAAAATAATTTTATAGTTAGTTTACAATCTTAACGATGAAATAATTTAAGATTTAATTCCATGTACCTCAAAACATGACTAACAGCTTAATTATAACCACAAGAGATAACCACTTTAATTTAAATACTTTCCCTTTTTTTCAGTGGCCTTAACAATGTCCTAAAATTAATTTCTAAAAATTTACACTACACATTATGGAATTTAAATTGGTTTATACATAAAATATGCACCGAATCACAACTTTAAAAATAAAATGCGTTGCCTGCGCCAATTTCACACATTCATCGCACCTGGCGTCTACAGTGTTTCCTTCATTCCGAAATCGTACATATTCTATTTCGTGCACCTTTACCTACTATTACTACACTATGAAGTATTACATAGTCACACAATTCTTGACGTCATCAGCCAGTACAGGAAATATACCGTAGCAACTTGACAGCTTCCGTGAGTCCGAGAGTTCTATGGGTCTGTTGCTGCTAGCCAGCGTTTATGTTGTGTTGAAGCACAGGCAGTGCCATAGTTTGTGTTCTACGTTTTACCATTACTTCAAATGATACTTGCAACACTGTCTTTATGCACGAATAACTAAATGCAGTGAGAGGTTCTCAAAAACGGCGTAAGAGAATTCTGCCATTATAAATCAATGCTAACTAACGGTTCGAACAGGAAGGAGTTAGACATTTAAATTAAGAGTGCGTGACACATAAATAAACGCTGAAAACATAACTTGATTTTTACGCATTTTTCGAAAACAATATGGATAAAATACTCTATGACAATCCTAGATAATGGTATTTGCCAACTTTATGAGAAAATATTTATCCAGAATTACTAATTCGTTACGCGTGATCTCTTGCACAGCAGTTAAATGCACGAGGTTCCGACGTCAGAGATTGTGCCTCAGAAAATCGTAACACTGAAAACAATTTTGTTTAAAACGTTCGCTAAAACTATTATCCAGGATTGCTATTGTTTAATTTTCGGAAATTGGCTTCAAGAAACCTACAGTTATGGTATAATACTTTAAGCGTTCAACTTAAGTAATTGTACATTTTAAAAGCGTGAAAATACGACATCAGTAGAGATATTCCAAGTTTGAGTTATGTTCCTGCACTTTGAAGAACGCTTTCTTTGCTAAACTACAAACTTCATTGCGCCGAAGAAAATTTATTTAAAAATCGAACCACTACAAGTTATCAGTCGTAAAACACTTCTTTAAAATGTACAGTGATGGTCACAAAAATACTGATATTGACAATAACCGAGGGTTGGTGGAGCAACCGAGCGTGGTAGAGCAAAGGTTAAACACTCGCCTCGCATTCGGGAGGCCTTGGTTTGATCCTCGGCTCCGGTTAATTTGATTTCATTGCGCAGGGTTTTCCGAAATTACTCCAAGAGAATGCTGAGATGCTTTCTTGTTCTTGCCATGGTCGACTTCTTCCTGCCCCCCCCCCAACCTCGTAACACTAACAAGACCTTGTGCTGTTCAACGACACGTAAAAACAAAATATAAATAACATATTATTTTATGGTTAAATCTTTAAGTCAAGCTTTTCGTTGCAAAATGTATTTTGTTTGCTGCAAACAAAATTCAATTGCTATAATTTAAAACACAAGAACATAATTTCAAGCTGTCGTTTGATGAAAATCCGTTCAAGCTCTCGTTTGATGAAAACCCGTAATTCTTTTACCGTCGAGTAAACAGTACTAAATAAGGGTTTTCTGTAAATAAAACATTTTTTTTTTCACTACATAAAAGAAGATAAGGCGTACGTTTGTTTTACGTCTCTCGCTGACCTACTATGTCGTGGCCTGTCGCGGAGAACGTTTCTGGCCATTCATGACAAAGGTCAAAGCCAGAGTGGCCAATCTACTTGGAAACGGCCACGCACGTGAATGACCTCGCATAAAGGCGCGTGACGAATTTAATCAGTGCGTACGGGAAAAGTTTCTCAAATTAAATTCAAGTATAATCTAGAACTTAATAATGAAACTCACTGTACGGAACGAAGCGGATACATTGAGAGGGAGACAGTACGCAGTCACCATGTAACGCAATGCCATTTAAGTAAAAATGGAGTGGGAGATTTTGGTCAGCGCTCAACATCGATGTCTTTAGCGCCGGAATGATGGTGCGAGGGAAACGGGAGATATCGAGAAAACCCGCCGACCAATGAAGCAGTGGTTTGTTTACAGTGCATGTTTTAATACGATGCATATGTGGGAAACGGTGATTCTGTGGTGGCAGCGTCAAGATTATTTCGTCATGTCGAAGTCCGCCTGCATGGAGCAGTCCCAAGCCGACCAACCGTCCTCAAGTGGCTTGCAAAGTTGCGTGGCTCAAAGTAACACGAACACATCGCCTGATGCGTCACGACACTGACAACAGAAGAGACTAAAATACCGGAACAGGTGTGGGAGGACTTTGGGACCAGATTTGAAAACTGCATTAGGGAAGATGAACGTCACCACCTTGATACGAACATTTCCCCACACTTTCTACCAATATATTTTGTGAACTTTCCTTTTCATAACACTTTCATGATGCAAACGTTCCTCGTGGTCAGAACCACATTGCATAATAATTCAAAGAGCACACGTCCTGAGAAACCGTGGATCAAAACAAACGTGTAAGAAATTAAAGACTTAATCCAGTAACACCAGGCCTGGGCTGGGCCTGCCTGCTAACTGAGCTACAACTAATGAAGAATAACCGAGGTTAGAGATTATATAGGTCACTGAAGTTAACACTGCGAGTCGCTGCCCTCGTCAAATTTACCGGGGTTTGCATAAATTTCATATAACGCCCAGTTATATACACACTTTAAAAATTGTTGTAAAACTTGTAAAGAACTCCCGAACCTTCGTAAAAGTACGGCATTTCTTTAAAAAAAAAAGTTACTCGTTTATGTACAAAGATTTTTTCTTTGCTAGAAAATAATTGAAAAGTTTGTAGTGAACCAAATTCACTGAATTGTTGGAAATATATTATTTACAGAAAGCATAAGCTCTTGGTACGTATTTTGCTGAAATAAAGTCAATTTCATATAAATATTAAGCCACGAATTTATGAAAGTTAAATAGGTTTACTGTAAACTGAATACACAAAATTAAAAAAGAACAGGCATGTGACACTTGAGTTGTTATAGGTGATAAAAGAGTTTTCGTCAAGCGTCAGTACACTGGTTTGAATTCCTTTGCGTGCAATTGTTTTTTTAATTAATATACATATAAAATATTTGTCTAGTAGATACTGTGATAAAAGGTTTCATTTTCATGATCTGAATAACATTAATAGGTCAAATTAAATTTTATTCCAAAACGAAAATACAAATAAAAGAAGAATATGCCATGTACTGTAGTGCTGAAAATAATATACTTGTTTACTGTATTTTCGAGGACTGTTTTTCTAAATGCACACAACAATTGTGAGTGAATTTGCAGGCATTTAGTTACTGGTTCTCCCGTAACCAATGTTACCTGACGTTACTGCTGGGAAGTATTAAATCTACAAAAAATATAAAACCGGACGGTTTTTATAAACGGACGTTTTTTAGTGAGACGGAACTTAGGTCCGAGATCCTGCTTCTATTCCCAATAGCGGTAAATACTAGACGTATTTTCTGCAGTGACCCGATGATTGGTTTATAGAGGTTGTGAAATTTCGCGGATTCAGTAATATCCTATATTGGTTCATTGTCTGCTGTTCCACTGAGTAGCAGCTAGTGGACAAATGGTCGGGACTTGAGAATGCATAGGATATTTGATTCTAACATGCAGGCCAATGAATTAGCGAATTTTCACCATCTCTATAACTGGTAAACAATTGCTTCGGCATTTTTTACTTGCAGGGTGATTTCTGCGAGTGAGGCAATCCCGTAGCGAAGATACCCACTGTTCCTGTAGCAGGAGGTCGGCGACATGGCCCGCGGCTCCAGCCCACACACTCCACAATTATCCGCCAATCACAGGCCGCCGCCAACCTGACATTCAGTCGTGAAAGTAGACGCCGCGTCCCTCAACAGCTGGTCGGCTAGCGAGAGACATTGAGAGAAACAACTGCGTGCTCGCACAACAGGCATTAAGGATATGAAACATAGTTGAAGTTTTTAATAAAGAAGACAAAATAATGAAAACAATACTATTTTAGCGTAATGTATGAATCTGTGCCCCAGTTAGCTTTAAGCGAAAAACAAACCAAATAAAATTGTTTGTCGTAAGCAATTGAAATAAAAGAACACTGGAAAATTTAAATGAAACTCGGAAAATACTTGTAAAAATACTTTCAGGCAGGTGTTCAAATCTTGCGTAGTGCGGTTAAAGAGACTTTCTTCGTCAGAAAATGTAAGCAATCTTTAATATCTTCACATAAGATAAATACGAAAAAACCGCAGTTCTACATTAGACATAAATTTTAATTCGTTTTAATGGATAGTTGCCTTTTCTCTGAACTAAAGTAATGTTTGTGAGTTACTAGGTTGTACAGATGCTCAAATGAGTACCGATATCATCAGCACTGGCTTTAGACAGAATAAGGGGGAAATAGCACGTCAATGATATAAATGAACAATCCTCCATATCGTCAAACCAAACATATTACATAAACATAAGTCCGAAAATGCTCCATCACTGCACTTCAGATCAGAGTACATATGTTACATGCTGGATAGTGTTACCATGTAATATATCTGCGGCTTTTATTGTCAACTACACACTAAATTAGGATGTGTGAAATATCCACAGTTCAAATCGGTTCAAGGTTTCACACTGGCGGGTCTGTTGGTTTGAAATTGTTTGACTGATAAAGTGAGGTAAGTGGGATTTATATCTTGTCGACAGCGAGGTCGGTAGAGATGGTGACGCACAACTTAGTACGACGAACTGGGAGAGGAATCGACCATGGCCTTTCGTCCAGCATTCGTCTGGAGCACGGCCGTAGAAGAACAGATCGAGACACACTCCTGGAAACTTGACCCCCTTGTTTGGCTGCAGTTCACCAAAAGTTACCGATAACGCTATACATTTTTGGCGATGTAATCCGGGCGGTCGGGCCGAAACTCTGCCCACTTCCGTCCCACTAAGATAATCAATTTATCAGAACGTATTTTTTATCAATTTATGAAATACTTCCTTCGCTCCCAATTTAAAAACATGATTCCAGCAATCTTTATTTACCTTATAATGTTAACAATGGAAAAAAGTGGGCTGAGTTTGAGCCCGACCGCCCGGAATACAGCGCCAAAAAGCATAATACATTGTTATATAGGCGAGTGTCCAGACCTGTCTTCTACGACCATGGCCTGGAGTGATTTCGGGAAAGAATGGACAACCGTAACCAGGATGGCCGGAGTCAGACATCGAACCCGAGTCTTCTCGAATACGAGTCAAACGTGTTACCGTTATGTAACCTCGCAATACAAATTGAGAAAATAAATGAGGTTTTATGTTGAATTGTTAAGTCTATTTCACAACTTAATTAATACCAACTCTACTTCTTAATCAGTAACGTAAAAACTTCAGTTTAAATCATTAACTAAAATGGTAATTCCACACGATCTGTGTCTACACGTAATTATTAGTGTACCGTCATTTAAAATGCACGTATGCTAGTAATTTTTGCTTGCAATTTTTAAAAATTGAATGGTGTGTTTTGATAAGTTACACTTAAATGTGCAGTAACATTGACTTAGGTCTGCATAGTAATACGTATATTTGTTGTTTCGTCGTGGATAGCTGAGTTTTAGTAATTTTCAGTTTCGCTCTAATGCGTACTATAAAGTTACGTTGCTTTGGAACAATCCATACTCTATTGTAAACCGGAAGTTTATTACTAAGAAAATTACGTACAGAATCAACCAATCATTGGTCAACAGCAATAAAACGATTCTTTCACGGTTTGTCTAATATTGTTAATCTTGGTCTGATCGTTAGTATGTTTGAGTGACTTTAAAAGGATATGGGTTCGATTCCCAGTAGCATTCTTTAATTTTTTTAACTCAGTCTCATGTTTTTTTCTCGAGCTCATGACAATTTAGAATAAAGCAGACTTACATTTTATGTAAAGTTAAGTTTTTTTTTTTTTTGTGAATATAGGCAAACGTGAATGGTTACTTTTTTAATTACGTTAAGAAATTCGTTAAATTAAAAAATAAATATATGAACTGTTTTGGTATATACTTATCGGAACTTAAGATTTCAAGTAAGTAATATATAATATTAAAAGGGATACATTACGGTAAAAAAAAAATTAAAAACTTAAAGCAAAAAATCTAAAATTCTAAACGGTACGAAACGATGTTAAGGGTCTTTAGTGACAGTTTTAAAAACATTTAAGAAATAAAATATTTCCAGTACACATTTGCGTCCTCCGTTAGGCCTCTCATTTTCTCTTATACAGAGACATTTTGCCCAGAAACCTTTGCTGGTCAGGGGAGGATCCAGGGTGAAGGGCAGAGGGGCAAGGGGCCAGCCCCCTTTTGACCTTTTATGTATATTTTATCCTCATAATATCAAATTTTTTAATAGTGGTATATTCAAGTTTTTGTTTAGGAAACGCCTTAAGGGGTATTGATCCCTACCACCTTGGATTTATCTGTTTTTTTTCTCGATAACTTCTATTCCAGTCGATGTATCAAAAATTTTGACACAAGGCATAGATACAAACCTAATCGTTTTTCTGTAATAGCTGGAATCATAATATATTCATTATTTTGCAACGGGAAACAGCTGAAAAGGAAAAATTGCTTTATTTAAGGGATCGACTACAGAGGTCACAAAATTAACAGAAACAAAGCCATATGGATTCCAAAAAGTGAATGAAACAATAAACTATGCCTTGTCAGCGTGAAAAAGTAAAACAATGTGTATATTCCCCGATTTATAAGAAAAACCGTAAAACCGATCTGACAGGGATCAATCCCCCTTAAAATAACACAATTTTGCACCTTGGAAACTTAATTTTTCCGAAGATTAGCCTCTAGATACCCTTTCTTGACTTAAGTGTAGGCAATAGCTATTTTTAAGGAATTGCCGCCCCCCCCCCTTCTCCCAACCAATAGCTGTATCCAGCCCTGTTGCGGATGCACGCACAACGCAGCAAATCTTCATCGCAATCGCATATATTACAGTACACGAAAGCCCTGTTCATAAAAATCTACTTAGTTTCCGTAAATGTAATCTTAAAAGGCTTTTTTTATAAAATAGCGCAGACTGTGTGAAGTATCCGAGTGTCCATGAACCACGTCTCTGCGGTGGGGCGAAGGCAGGGAACTTCTTAAGGTGACCGCCTGCCCAGGTCACCGAAGGGCGTTCAGAGTTTCAGTCGACACTAGTTTATTCGAAAAATGTTCAGCGAGCACAACTGTTGTCTGCTTAAGAATAACATTCAGAGATCTTTACACGTGTGAGTACTCATTTATAGTCTTTCATTTACTTGTAAAGATGATTTGCACGCTGCCGAAAATCTGTGTTCCTGCGTTTTTATTCATGAAAATCTTGACGCAGAATCTTAAAAAAGGCATAGGCGTGTGTAATACAGCCTTGACTTAAATATTACGCCATAAAATGATAGAGGCGAGGAGAATGAGCCTGAGTTCAGTGACTTGTGCCTGATGCGTATGATGCACTTCCGTACTCTATGCCTTCAATACACACATACTTCCAACCAGGTGGCAACCTTGAGTTACGACGTAATTTTAAGGGCGCCGAACACCACACGCTTCAAATGCGTTGGAGTGTGTTCGTGTATAAGTTTTTAAAATTTTGTTACGAAAACTATTTACCTTTTGTCTATCGTGGCAATGTACGAAAATAAAACACTTCGGGCAAGGCCAGAATGCACTGAACTTTGCAACAGACTTTCCACCAATAAAGTTGTGGTTATTATTTTAAGCCCCGTTGCAAAATGGATCAGCAGGATCTCTCTTGTACGTTAGTTCAGCGCTCGACTGTTACTGTAACGCGACGTTTGATGCGCACTTCAAGGTCGCCCCTATATCTTCGTCATCTCTAAACCTCTAACAAGCAGGCAGGCTGCGCCTATTACACTAAGGACGGAGGACGCTGTATCAATTATCACGCCTGCTCATCTACCACCTTCTACTGTGTCGTGTACAGTGGGTTGCCTACTACCAGGCGAAACTCTTACAATCTTATACATGCCAAATAAACAGAACCAGTAACATCGTCAGAGCGAAAAGATTCCTGCGCAACCTTCTGTTTTGAAACATTACCAGTCGTAAAATATTTTTGCGAAAATCAGATGGCCTTGGAAAAAAAGCAATCTAAGAATTGGACTTTGAAGTTTCTAGTTATTGATATAATCCAAATGAAGTAGATGCGATGCAGCAGTATTCGTCAGTAAATGAAATGGAAAGCAGGGGTGTTAGGAGTGTTACATAATTCGTTGTAATTTTTTTTTCTAGTTTTCGAGTCATAGCATCAATTCAAGTTTTACTATTAAAACTTTATCTTTGACAAGACACAGGGTATATTATTGATAAACCAGTCGACATAAATAACAGAATATTTCATTAATTTGTCAAACAGAATCATTGCAAGGGAATTATAGGTTTAAAAGTCCAATATAAGATGAACTTGTAACACTTATGATCTCCAAAATGTATCACAAATATCTTTAATGCCTTAACATTATCTCATTTACCATAAACATATTTCATGAGAAGTTATTTCAGAAAATCGATCAATGAAATGTCGCACCTATCTCTCCCCTGCAAGGACACTTATGACATATGTCGCAGAATAACGGTACGTTTTCAAGTCCATATTAAAGAAACTTTTTGTTTTTGTTCTTTTAGATGGGAGGATTTTTTTTCCAAAATATTAATAAGCGATTTTTCAACATCTTGTAATGTGATCACGAGATGAGAAAACCACACATTTCGGTACTCTGAGAATATACCGATGCAAAAAACTAACAAGTTAAAACTCTACAGACTAACGCTCTAGGATATAAAACGTGTAAAGAAGAAACCCGCTCGATTACAGCTCAAAGGTGCTGCTCAACTAGGACAAACTGCCTGCCAATTTTATTATGGGAGTGCATTCTTTCGCCGGTTATTCGTTACGTAATGTAGTAGCCTATTCAATACTACTTTACTCGTACCTGAGTAGAAACTTTGATAATATAATTGCATAGTTTCAGCACATATTTAGTTGAATAAGAGTACGGAATATACTGAAAAAATAGTCGATAATGAACGTGGTATAAGTTAGCGCTACGGAAAATATGATATATCATTCACAGAATTGTGCCGTATTTGATTCTATATTATTTGTTTATTCTATTGTATTACGTACAGAATTGCCTATTGTATTGTTTTACTTATTGTATTACGTTAGCTAATGTATTTTTTTTTTTTTTTACTTGGTAGTGAAGATGACTGTATACGAGTATGTTAGACACGGCAAATTGTAAACCGGCCTTGGAGCTGAATGTTGTTCCTGTATATATAAATACATAAATACGTTTGTCCAAGTGGAACACATGACATTGATAGTGTAATATGCTATTATTTGTGTAATGGAAACGTGCTTTCGTCCACGGGTTCTTGTGTGCCTAAGAAGTGGCAATACGAATACCAGGACACGTTATGTTTATTTCGCCAGCAAAACAACCTTTCAAAAAGAGTCAATCTAAAATAAGTTTTTTTGTGCGGCGAAAGGGTTTGAATAAGTGTAGTTTTCTGGTCGCATCGTACCAACTTCCTGCTAATATTTCCAGACAACTTACATTTAGCGCCACAACGCTTACAATGTATCGTGTTGTCTGGCGTCAAAGATAAGTTTGTTCAACGCTCGTGATGGACAACAGGCTAGTATGGAACAAATCCGGAATGAAGATTTGAGATACCCGAGGAAACCCGCCAACCAACGGCATTGTCCGTCACGATTCCCACGTACGAAAATTCGGGTCAACCACGCCAGCACTCTAACCCAGATCACCTGGGTGTTATACGAGTGTTCTGATAACTGTAATACCGTGGTCCTGTAATTTCTCTGTTTGTAAAGCATACTTTTAAGTGTGTGATTCGTCTGTAATTGTTAGGTTTATGCGCAACGCTCGTGTTCCACCAACGGTTGGCTAGCCTCGGAAATATCTTTTTCGCACGACTTTTGTAAAACTTGATAGTTGCTCATTTATGGGCATTTACTGTTAATTTGTTTTTTTAATGTGCGTCACAATTCAAGACAAAACTAACGGTGAAATGGACACCTATGTTACATTTTAGAATTACGCATGTCTTGCAATGTTACATGTATTACAAAATAACAACACTAATTGGCCATAAATAGCAGTCACATTTTACTGAAGCTAATAGGAAACACAGCATAGTTATACTAATACAATTAGCCTTATGAAAGCACACAGCATAAATGACAAGAGCAACGCGCAAATGTTGGCAAGGCTGGATGAGTGGCTAGAAGGTGAACGTGTAGCGACGACCCAGATGTTGGCAGGCTTGCTCGTGTGATGTATGGTAATTGGCGCACCCCCTGGGGCCCGGTGTTGCCAGATGATGCAGATAGCGCCAACTGGAACAATGCAGGCTCCGACTGCACGACCGCGTATCGCACCATCTCACCTGGCTATCATCTCATCTGCGAGCAGTTTGCCTCGCTGCAACAGCTGCCCCAGGGTGGAGGAAACACGGCCTACTTGCAAGTCCTCTCGAGAACGAGCATACCGTCTACATGTTCAATTGTACGTGGTGTCGTGTAGTTCTCGGGTATGAACTGTGCAAAGGGAATCCTATATAAACTAAGAAGTAAATATATTTGTAAAAGTCACCAAACCCTTTGTTAACGAGAGAAATAACATGGCAGTGCGAACTACCTATAGGCCATTAGGGATAAGGGAGCACTAAAAATGTAACCTTTGAAAAATATTACTAGCCATTATCTATAATATAAAAATGAATCGCAAAATGTGTTGGTAAGCGCATAACTCAACAACGCCTGGACCAATTTGGCCAATTCTTTTTTTTAAATGTTCGTTGAAGTTCAAAGATGGTTCTTACGACGAGAAAAATTCGAATAATTGCCGAAAAAAACTTTAAAAAAGTAGAGTAAATTTGAGCTTTATTGCTATTGTTGTTTAAACAATGTAGGTATGTTCCTGTGATCGAGGCCTTAAGCATTCACTCAGGTATTGTATAAAGTTTGGGGTGTGGGAGGGGTGGGGTTACGGGTTCGTATCCCGAGCAAGACTTTGCGATGGGAATTACATGACATCATACAAGCGTATTGCGCGCGCTCTTTACACTATTGAGTAAGCTAGCTGTTAAATGCCGGGCAGCTGTTTTGCGGTGGAAGCCGCAGCCGGGCAGCTGTTTTATAGAGAAATAAAGATGAATTAAAAAAAAGAAGTTCTGCAATTAAAGTACGCTTAGCGCAGTGGACTGGACAAATCTGTTTGTATTTGATGTTTTAAAGATAAACAGTGAATATAGTATAATATAGAATATAGTATCA
>PNEQ01086676.1:0-50597 GCA_003012365.1 Medauroidea extradentata | reverse complement strand
AATCATTTTTTTACTTTTTGAAAGTATATTTTACTATTATATGCTTGTTAACAACTAAACAGAAGACGTTTAATTGCTTTCAATGTTTAAATATTAAAGTTATAGGACATTTAAAAGTGTTTATGATTAACCATTTATATTTTCTGTAAAAATGTCAGTCTTGTACTGTATGTTCGGAATTGCCCCGGTAGCCGGGGTAGTGCCAGACAGTGTCACTTTTTTTTCAAGTTTACATTTTAGTTTCAAAATGTTTTAATATAATTTTTATATATGCTGAATTTGCAGAAAATTAACCAAATTTGCGAGTAAAACAACAACATTTGTATTATAGTGATATTCCAAAGAGTTCTTGACAATCAAAGCTTAAGTGTTCGGCAATACCCCGGTCTCTACCGTACAATTATATTTAGGGTAAATAGTTGAAAAAAAATAATAGCGATGCACACGGATTCACCCCTATAAACTTAAGATTACCGACCACGCACGTTACCCCTACACCACAACTAACTAAATTACATTTTAATTTTTATATTTACACACCTATGATATGTAATTCCGATAAACACGTGATTCAATTAGACTCGTGTGCACTCGGTAAAATGTTTTTAACCGTTATAATTATCTTCAGTCATTTAATCTAACGTAATTATACAAACGAAAACTAAAAGTAATACTCTACAAATTTTGTAAATGCACATACTTAAAAAAAAGTTGTGACAAATTTCCTAAAGCACCGTGTGTTTAACAGCTAACACGTGCGTACTAAATAACTGTCTTTAAAAGAGCGACTTCCCAAACGGACATATTTCGTCGCTTCCTAAAAATTGTTTATTTATTTTAATATCTGCCATGATTAAATATACCAAATCTTTATAGTGTGTCATAAATACGGTTGATTCAAGTTAATACGACAGTAAAAGCAAATAAATAAAATAGTATAAACAAACTAGCGTTCGAATTTTTAACAGGAGCAAATATATTTGGTTCGTTTTACAGATTTTTTCTTTACATGTTATACAGTACTTAACAATGCGTGCTTTTTTATTTTAACCAAAATAAGTTGGTTTTAAACAAATTATGTCAACAAAATTTTACTGTCGAAGCAAATAAATTTCAGTAGTAACTTCAGCGTTACGATAGTTAAATTAGCAGTTATTTATTTATTACAACAAAATTTATATCAACCTTATTTATTAGTTTGTCATAACAATTCATTTTTCTCAATGAATCTAGGCACGTTACACTTTCAAAATTCCACTAAAATTTTATTCTGAATGTATTAACTGTTATTGCCACTGGTAAGTACTTTAGCAGTAGGGAATTTCTTCTTCTACAGAAACAAATAGACTGCATCGTATTAATACCAACGGAATTTTATTAAAATTTAACAAAATAATATTACAATCTAATTTAAAATGTTAACTTCTTTAATTAGAAAATGTATGGTTCTAAAATCAGAAAATCATAACGTTGTTTGAAGTTACAGAGCTTTAATGAGAGACGCCGACGGGAAAATCAACGCCAGTTGAGAACTCTATGCTTAGAGGTGATGAGTCAAATGATGTATGAGCAAAAGTCGACCGTAGGACCGCGCGCTCCTTATCCTAGTTTATAGGCCTACTCGTTATGTCCCATACAAACGACGTTCAGAGAGGAGTAACTATTCCGTAAATGTTTGTTTCATATGTCGTATCTATAACTAGAGTTGCGACGATTTCACGGATTCACCTGGCAGTTGCCTAGCTTTCTCAGTTATATACACTCACCGGCTACAATCGAATATTCATTGGCATACAACATCACAAGCGGGTAGCAAGCGAATAATTACCTTATTTGCTACTGGCTTGCAGTAGTAAAGGCATTTCAGAACAGCTGCCAGCTAATCACAGACATGACATTGAAGTAGGCATATACGTTATTGTCGTCCAACCTGACCTGGAATGTATCTGAGAAATTTACGTACCTCTATCGATGACCTAACCTTTACATTTTCCCAATTTTCTCTCAGGAAATTAACTCAAAGGTTGCACGAATCCATAGATATTTATTTGATTGGTAATTTTTTCAATAGCCATCAATGATGTGGATGGTACATTGGGAAAATATTTGTCCCAAATGTCCTAGAAAACGCTGCAGTTTCTTGCAGCATGTATGATAGGTAGAGACTTTTGTACATCACGAATATATTTACTACCAACATACCACTGAAAACGTTGTAGTTTCTTGCAACATAATATGATTCGGGGATATACTTCTGACACAAAGTAGCTGGCTGCAGACCATTAACAGGAATCAAATATTACAATATCGGGATTCTTATTGGCGCAGTCAAATAGAGTAACTGCTCCAAGAACAAGCTAAAGAAATTAACGGTCTAGTAAGCTGAACGTGTGTTGAAATTCAGCAAACAGTCAAATTTCCCCGCGATAAACAATCATCTGTAATTATAGGTATTAAAATTGCATTATAATATTTGGCGACAGGCTAGAATCTACTAGTCTATACTCTCCCGAACATATTCTGTGACGGCATTGGCTCTGAGCCTTCATATATTTCTGCGCCTTCATTACACAATCACAGACTTAGTAAAACAGACGTGGAATGACGTGACGGCTCATTTGACGCGGACGAATTGCGGAACTTAATGTATCGTGTCTGTTTGGCTCTTGAATGTCACGGCTGGTTTCCTATTAGTCTTGCTGCCGGATAGCAAGTAAGCCGCTTTATGCTGATTGGTGACGGCCGTTTCCGCCATGTTGCTGGTCAGCGAAGTAATTTTGCTGGCCTGTGTGACTGACTTTGCCACCCTACCGGCTATTTCAATTGTGTACCTCGAAATCTTCTGTGGCATGATAGTGGGTATTTTACACCTGGTCTTATTACTGGTTGAAAAAGTGTTCCAGGCATAACACGCAACCTGCCGACCAATAGAAATTATACAGTAACTCGGAATCCTGTCTGCTCTCAGATAGTAACGCAAAAGTTTAAGGTCTTTAATGCAGTGGCGTATCGTGGCAGTGTTCCACGCTCTAAAACATAGTTTGTAAATTTACCAGACGTGCGTATAGGACCGCTAAGAAAGTAGGTATATGGTAGAATTGTTTCCCAGACATCCATGGTAGCACTCCTAAACATTTTTATAAAACAGTCAAATGTATACTGAAGTTACCAGACTTATACGGTAACAACTGTAAAAGTTTGCGTATTTACAAGACGGAAGTATGGTAACCATCCCATACTACGTCTGGGATAGTAACATTCTAAATATTTAAGGAAGTTTTTTTACAGTGCAAGGCATGCATTGCTAAGCAGTGAGTATACACAACACTGATTTGCATGTGGACCCATTAGACTTGTAGAGGTACGTAGAGTCTCAAGCCTGTAGCGTACAAGAGGCAAGGAACGTATTGTCCAGTAATACACCTCTGTATTCATGACTAGGGCCGCGACTTTGTCGCGGAAAGATTTTTGCCCCACTTTGTTTCAGTGTCTCTCGTGCACATCGGCAGCTCTGGTTCATGGTTATTGGCAGCGCGTCTTTGTTCAGACACGTTGCTCATTTGACTGCACCAATCAGAATAAGATTATTGTGAGTCTGTACGGTTGTAATTTGTCAAGACAAGTGAGGGTAAAAATCATCCAATCACAGCCGATGTAGGGGAGCAGCAGGTATGCACATAACACATTGAAACCAAATGTTACAAAAATCTTTTCGCCATAAAATCGTGCCTCTATTCATGACATGCGTAGGGCTCGGTTGTTTTCGCGAAAAGATTTTTGCACCACTTTGTTTCAGTGCCTTATGTGCGCACCTGCATATCTGCTTTGTGATCAGTGATTGGATGCCGTAACATACAACGTCTGGAGGTTAAACCCGCAAATCACAGACGTGTTGTGCCACAGTTATCCATGTACTGATTGGCACAGTCAAATGAATAATGACTCTGCACAAAAACACTCTGCCAATAATCATGAAGTTGAGCTGCAGGTGTACACGTAAGACACTGAAACAAAGTGGGGCAAAATTATTTTCGCGAAAACAAGCCGGCCCTACACATGTGTATTGGATATGACAGGTAGGCAGACTGAGTCCATGTGCTCAGTGTGAATAGTCGGAGCTTATATTGCATGCCTTGGAACACGACCAGGAAACGCCACTGTTTTAATGGTTGCTGTCTGCAGACCAATAGCTAGAGACGGGAATAATTCGAGGGTTGACTGACGTGTAGGCTAGCCTCCAAGAACATATGTGTATTCAAGTAGACATTATCTGCTCACTGGCTGCTCGATGACGCAGTGATATGGGCCTGCATTTAGTTGCTTCTGTACTATTGGCTAAGTGACTTACAGGAAGTGTCAAATAAGTCAAGGGCCAATTGCAAAACTGGCGTGAACATACAGTTGCTGGAACTCTTGCTTGGAGTCAAACGAAATCGCGAATTATTCATGTCTCTACCAGTAGCAGGTATCAAATATTACAGCAGTTGGATTCATTGGCTCTGTCAAATAGTCAAATAGGGTAGCAGCCCCACGTACAAGCGAATGCCAGTAATCTTTAGGTAAGCCAGGCCCACTTTGAAACCCAGCGAACAGTAGCTTAAAAGTTTTATCGTCAGAAGTCATTTTCTCTACCTTACGTCTCTAACAGAAAGGTTATGTAATTGCATGCATTGATATAAGGTAAACTGACCATGTACCTTGGCCTACCATTAATATCGTGATAAACCACTTTACGGGCTTTACAAAATTGGGAAGAGACTGAACACATATTTCGTTATGTTACCAACCGCATATAACATATTTCTGATACCGAAGTTCGAAGTCTTAGCATCACGAAGTAGAGTAGGTTTACTCAACATTGAGTACTTACTACCTGTAAAATTTAGTTCAGATGCATTGATTCGTTTACGAGAAAACAGCACCGACGAGAATGCTTATTTGAGGATTTCCTTTCTGATAACAGCAATTCTCAAAAACAAACGAAAAGCTGCAAAGTTTCTGCCCAAAAACCGCACTGTTTCTTCATTGTGGAAATGCGCGCGTTCTTCAGCAAGCGATTACGCTCCCTAATACCTTCGAAAGGATCTTTCCCAGCGCCGTTCTGTCGTCATTTCCGGACGGAGATTTTCGTTCCGCGGGAAAAACTAGGAGCTTTACGGAGGGGGAAGGGGGATATGCGAGCGCTCCACTCTTTCAACGGGAAATGGTATTGAAGTATGGCTTACGTTTAATTTTTAAAGTTTCCTCCCTCGCTGAGTACGGATTGCATAATGGCGAACGGGTTTGAAGCGGAGATGTCTTGCGGTATTAGAAAATCTTTCTCTCCTATAATATTTCAGAAATATAGAAGGAGGAAGTCTTGAAACATATATCCGCGGCGTATTTCAAAATTAACTGATGTATAGCTATATTTATTATGAACAGATATCTGATTTCATATAAAGTAAGCTGGTATATTATTGACGTTAAAACTAAACAATAATTATACATATATATATATATACACACACACATGGAACATCTAAACACAAACGCGTAATAAACACACCATGCGAATCCTGGACAAAATTTGAGACGCAAATGTGAGAGGAAACATATTGTACGATGACTACAGATGATGGTTTATTGCGGGAAAACTTGACTGTTTGTTGGGTTTCAATGTATGTTCAACTTATGAATAGACGACTGGCTTTCGATTGAACGTGGAGTTGTTACCTATTTGACTAAGCCAATAAGAATCCAGCTGTTGTAATATTTGATGCCTATTGTTGGTCTGCAGACAGCTACGTTGTGTCAGTGTTTTCAAGGCTGTGTTGGCACAACTAATGTTCGCGATATACAATCATCTCCAACGATGACATTTTACGTGCACAATGTGGCAACACAGCACTGTGGTTAGACCCCTCTTACTCTCCACAGGTATCTTACTTATTTTTCTACTACTGTTCTGACCTGCGTATTACGGGCGCAGGTTCAAATCCCGAGTAGTCGAAATATGATTGTACTCTATACACGAAATAATACCTGGACGCAGAGCGCCAGAGGTAAATATCTCCGAGCAGTGTTGCGACATTGTGCACGTAAACTGTCGTCGTACAACATATTGCCACTGACATTTTTGTCTGCAATTTAGCTCAGGAATCGCGTGGTATTCTCACTAAGTGGTTGTTTCTGGACAACCTATGTACTGTACATAGGGAAATAATTTTCCCATATGTGATTTGTACGCATTCGGTTAGTGCACAGTAACAACATATTTCAATCTGTAACAATTACTTCTGCTCCACAAAACACCCAACATCTTTAATCGCGAACAAAACAAAAGTTTACGGATTTGGGTTGTCTCCGCGCAATATAGAAAATTCTTGCAGGCGTGTCAGGCGACACGCATTTGGAAAATCCTTCACTTTATCAACATCGTTTTTTAAGGGAACGTGGAAAGGTATACGCAAGCGTAGACACCCTATATGCACCTCGTGTATACGCAGTATTCAATAATATAACAAGGCATATGTCTGGCATGCGTGTCCTCTCCTTCATCCATGCACTGTAAAAAAATTTTAGGTAAATTTACTCTTCATGTAATGGAAGCTAATTACCTCTACAAGTGAGGGATAATTACTCAACACGTGTCAAGGAAATTTACTCAACTGGTAATGTAATTTTTCATTACATATTGGCACAGCCCTCTAGGACAATTTGACATAACGCGCGAGCGAAACTTCCGAGTGGTTTGTGTGACGAATACGCTACCTTGCGGAAATTTACACACACATTCGGAAATCAGACTTTCCTCTCAAGGTTGGGGAATATTACCATACATATGATGAGTAATATTACTAACTTTTTTTACAGTGCAGAAGTCATGAGCACGCAGTAGTTCAGTCTGCTGTCAAATAATGAAGCGAAATTTTCACGCCTCTACCCTGTAAGTAGAGACTGGAAAAATTCGCGGGTTCACTGACCTGTATGCTAGACTCCAAGAATACCTGCGAAATCGTGCAGACAACAACTGCACATTGGCTGCTCAGTGAAATGGGCCTGAATTCAGTTGTAGTTTTATTATTAGCTCAGCTGCTTCCAGGAAGTGTCAAGTAAGTCAACGGCCAATTATGAACGTGATACAGACTTTATAGATGCTGGAATTTTATCTTGCGCCTAAAAGAAAACGAGAATTTTCAAGGTCTCTGTCCATGGCTATAGCTAGAGATCAGTTTATAGCAGGAAAACTTGACTGACTGCTGTGTTTCAACGTATCTTCTGTTTATGAATGGATTACTGGCTGTCGCTTGTATGTAGAGCTGTTGTCCTACTTCACTGAGTCAATTAAATTCCCGCCATTGTAATATTTGATGCCAGTTATTGGTCTGCAGACGTATACCATCCAGTCACAGGTCTGTCAAGATACTGCGATGTTTTCAAGAGTATAACAGCATAAGTAAATTTCCGCGATATACCATCACGGACATGTCTGAAGCAGAGCGGCAAAAAACGGCCCGGCTAAATACGTGCAGACCTAAAAACATTCGGTAGTAGGGTTCAAGTAGCAGCAAATACTCTTGTAGCTAATGTTTGTGAAACAGTCTTTAGCATGGCTGGAGCTGCGCGCGCATCTCTCCACCCCTTTACGGCGCTTACTCCATTTCCCCGAGCATAGACACGAACAGATGTCTGCCGGTTACAGTACTAATGCAATGCAATCAGCGGACGCGTACCCACTGCGAGATCTCAACCATGCCGTACGACAGTTGTGCTGCCCCATTAGAGATCGTGGGATGTAAGCTGAATTGAATGGCCCCGACAAGGCAGAGTGCTGGAGCAACATGGACAGGGAGAGCTGCGGCATTTGAAAAGGGCCTGTTCCGTGAAGCGTGGCAAGAACCAACCATTACCTCTCTTGCTGTTGGTCAGGCTGTGGGTGTTGGCCATTCAACTACACTGCGCATTCTGTATAGTAACCGAATTCACAACTTTGTGCAAGGAAGGTCCACGTTTTAAATCTGACACATCGTTGAGTGTGTTGCGATCGGATCAAAGACCTTAGCGAATCAAAGGTTATATTTTACATTGACAAACTTCTCATAAACAAGCTATAAAATATATTCAAGATGGAAAAATTCTGAGGCTTGTTTACATATTTTAATTGATGGAATGTGATCGTAACATGCATATGAAAATCATCAAGATTCGTGATTTAAATTAACGATTTTTCCCTTCATATGTTTACAAAAGTGAAATTTACCCTTTTTTCACCGAGGTGTTTAATTCTTGTACATAAAATTTTGCGTAATTATACCACACAGATCGTGTTTTAAATTACTTCACTCACATCTATAACACAATAGTGTTTACTTTTTCCGAAATCAATGAAATCTCTGGTTAGGTACCAGATAGCCACGACATAAATTTAAACACAAGTAGACGCGTACGTAATACGCCAAAGCAATTCTTGCAATATAAAATGCATTTGTTTGAGATAATTACAACCGAGAACAATGTGATGCTTCATAAACGGAATGTTAACTTACACTGAACAGCTATTCGTTCTAACGTTTGAAAATTTGCAATGTTTATAAAGCTGTTTATTTCCTGTACTTAGCTTATTTGTGTGATTTTCTCTTTCAGGAACATTTAAGTAGGGCAAACATAGTGAGAAATGCAAGGTTTTGCTTGGACAAATAAACTAGTTTATCTGTTTTATGAAACGTTGAAGTTCCCTGCATTACTGAAAATTTACGTATTACATTATTTTATGACATACTATTGAAATTACTTTTGTGTTGAAGCGAAGTTTGAAGCCAGCAAAAATATTCCACTAGACTAAGCTGATTGGTGTATAAATAAGTAATCTTAGGCGAATAGTTACCAGTTATCGTCCACAAATATTTTCATATAAATACCACAACATATGTTCGCATTAATACCCCACGTATAACTTGAGTAACTTCCTAAAGGTAAGAGTAAAATAGTTCTGCTCTTACGTAATTCTAATGAGCTAGTCAAGGAAAATTCAGAATAATGGAGAACCATGCTCTGAATCCCGAAACACAATTATGAATTCCATAGCTGTAACACACATTGTTATTAGAATTTTTCTATTCTCGTATTACGTTCCTACATTTAATCTAATTTCGACCACGTGTAGCTATCTTGAAATGCACTACACAAGTTCTCACGTCCATACGTTCAGTAATAAGTAAAATAATGTTTCAGATTTTGACACCTAATATATGGTGTGATATGTGTGCCATAGCGGAGATGTTTGCACAATATCACAGATTTTCGGCAGTACCTCACCAAAATTAATATTTGCCCAGTCAAATAGGTAATCAACAGTAACAAAAGAAAAATGTCAGAAATGAATGTATTACACAGAAGCCTAGCAAACATTAAACCTTTCTCGTGATAAAACAATATATGTAGTTCTTGCTAGAGACATGAAACATTCATTTTTTTATTTGTTGACAGACTAGGCTCCACTGATGTGTACACATTCGAGCACACACTGTGATTTCTAGAGCCAATGATTTTTGGTGAAAAGAATTCTGCAACAATTTGTTTCAAAGTTTTATTTGCACAACTGCAGTTCTGCTTCATAGCCAGAGATTGGATGTTTTCAACTCCCAGCGTCTCGGAGTTCTACTCGCAAATCACAAACGTATGTTGTCGCAGTAAACTTGTTCTGATTGGTGCAGTCAAACGAGCGGCATCTCTGCACAAATACATTCTACCAATAACAACGAAGCAGAACTGTAGATGTTCACGTAAGGCACTGAAACAAATAGTCGCAAAATTCTGTTCACCAAATATCATTGGTTCTAGTGATTTCATTGCTTACCAGTCCTAATGTAACGTATTTGACTCATTCACATGATGGCTCAGTTCAAAATGAAAGCGTCTCAAAAATTAAAAGTGTTTGTTTGGCTCACCAATACATAGACACAAGTGGAATCTACTCAGTTGGAAAGAAAACAATTAAATTCACTTTTTTTAATAACAAGGTTCTTTATTCTGATTGTCAGTGAAGTACAAGAAATTGTATTTTTAAAGTGGGATGATTTCAGCAAAGGCAGACATACACATTTAAACACCTTAATAGTTGCCTCCGTACTTTTGCTTCAAACTAACACCAACAAAATGTGTAAAATAACAGGTTTTTCGGCGAAACGGAAAGAATCGTTCTATATGCGTTTTACTCAGAACTGGGAAATTTGAGTTGTTTCCCTTTTGAACTAGGCCATCGATGTGATTGGTCAATCTACCAGAGAGTTATAAAATTATTGGTTCAAAGTGTTTCTCGCTATAATGCATGACAACGTAAGGTCAATGAAAGAAGTCAAGCCAGCTAACAACAGTTTGGAGTCAAGTCTGTTGACTAAAAACCACACGCAATTGCCCATGTGCAGATGTCAAACTTAATTTCAATTGATGTTATACAAAACGCAGTATACTGTATAGATATCCCAACACACCAGCCGATTACACACGTGGCCTTCATCGAGGATCTCGACCCGTGTGGAAACCAGCAGGTGTACCAACAAGAAAAATGAAACTACATGGTGTAGTTTAATGGGCGGGATCTCCAGCTTACTGGTGGATGTCATCTGCTGCCTCTGGATGACGTCACACCGGTCCTGCCCACCCACGCCATTATCTACCTCGCAGGCGCGGACTGTGACCACAGCACGTGAAGGTCAAAGCCGAGCGCGGCATCGGTAAAGCAGTCACGACGCAAATATATCATTTAACCAGGGGCGTCATTTGGGGCTACAGGGGGGGGGGCAAATGCCCCCCCCCTGGATTTGGAATTTTATGTGTACAAATATATTTTTTGTATTTTTAAATGTAAATAATGCTGAAGTTTTATTATAAAAGTATCTAATTTATACATGCTTAATTAATAAAAAAGATGCAACAAGGTCACTGTCGTCAGAAAACAAAATCTTCCCCCCTCCCCCCTGGAAAAACCTGAAATGACGCCCCTGCATTTAACATGAGATTTCTCATGCAATCTCACTTTTAAATATAAAAACAATGCTGTTCAAAAACATTCCGCACAAATATCACGCAGCAAGTTGTCTTCTTACTGAAGAGATGCTGCCCTCTGCTGAGGTTGATTCTACAACATGTTAGAAATATCAATGTTGTATGTTTGTCACAGGGAAAATTTCTGCCGCTTGAGCGCTGGTATCGGCAGTGCACCAAACTGACTAATCACAGAGATAGCCTGAATTTTAAGTTACATTGAGTTGATAATTTAAAACGAGAAATTGGTTTCTTTTCACTTTAACATTAAATTAAATTACGTCTATAAATTCCAAGTTTACTTAAATTTCATTTAACTACGGCTTCGTATTTATCTGGTACACTAGCGATTGAAGCGAAACTAGTGACAGAGATTTTCCCTGTGCCAAACTGTCCCATAAGAAAACGTATTTTCTTTCTAACCTGTAGCAGAATGAACCTTACCTCTGCCAGTATTTACCAGCTATTGCTTCAGCGGAAATACTAACATTTGGTTTTCAAACAAACAAAAAACACGTTGAAATTAATAGATTATTTCAATATTGCGTCAATACGTGTGCTGTTTCTTTGTCCTAGATTATATCATTAAACAAAATACTTGTTAAGGTGACCGCCTGTTCAAGCTGCCGATAGACGTGCACATTTTCGGCCGTTATAATTTTATTCGAAAACCGCTCAAAGCGCATGAATGTTATATGTTTAGAAAAAACATTCAAAGTACATTACACGTGTATGTGCCCATTTCCGGCTATACAGTATTCATTAAAGAATATATTGGTGAAAACTTATATTTTGTGGACCTCTTTAGGTACAAAAATTTTGGCACAGAGTCGTTAACAGGGAAAGGAATTTTTGGTGAAAAGATTTTTGCCTCACTTCGATACAGTGCCTTACGTGCACACTTGCAGCTCAATTTCATGGCTATTGTCAAGAGTATTTCGTGCAGAGTCGTTATTCATTTGACTGTGCCAATCAGTACACGGAAAACTGCGACACATCACGTCTGTGATTTGCGAGTTTCACCTCCAGACGCTGGGTGTTACGGCATCCAATCACTGACCACAAAGCAGAGATGCAGGTGCGCACGTAAGGCACTGAAACAAAGTGCTGCAAAATTTTTTTCGCGAAATTTCCTATCTCTAGTCATTTAATATGTATAAGCGTGCGTTTAGGCGTACAACACACGTTTAACTTAAAAAGCTACGGAATAAAATGATAGCCACCGTTGAACGTTTCATGGAGTTGAGTTATCGGCAAGAATACTGCACGTAGGTTCAATGACTTACGCCTAGAGGTTATGGGGAAGCGTGATGAAAGTGCTGTATCGCCCTAACCAATTCAGCACTTCTAGCAGTGGCGAAGCGTGGACGTGTTCCGAGGCAAGCACTATGGGTAGAGATGATCGTTTATCGCGGGAAAAACTGTTTGCTAGGTTTCAACGCACGTTCAGCTTATTTGATTATTACTGGCTTTCGCTTGTAAGTGGGGCTGTTGCCCTATTTGACTAAGCCAATAAGAATCCCGCTATTGTAATATTTGATGCCTTGTGTGGACAACTACGTTGTGTCAAGCGTACGTCATCCAGTCATATGTGTTCCAATTAACTACAATGGTTTCAAGGGCATGTCTGCACATAACATTTTCGCGATATAGCCTACCGTCATAAGAGATGATGATATATCGCGAAAATGTTTTATGCCAATATAACCTTGAAAACACTGTTGTAGTTTCTTGCAACATATATGTTTGCCTGATGTACGTCTGCCACAGCGTAATTGTCCGCCGACCAATAATAGGCTTCAAATATTACAATTTCTGGATTCTTATTGGCTCAGTCAAATAGGGCAACAACTCCACGTACAAGCGAAAGTCAGTTCTTTTGTACATTGAACGTGCGTTGAAATCCAGCAACAAGTTTTCCAGCGATAAATCATCATCTCTAACCATCATCTCTATGAGACCTGACTATTCACTTCGCGCACGTGGCAGAAGTGTTGATGAGACATCGGTGTATTACTGGATAATTAGTTCCTCGCTACTGGTTGCGCAGTTTACCTGCTCCTACGAGTCAAATGGTTCCACAGACAACCGAAAGTTCTGTACAGTCACTACTAATCACCGCTTACCCTAGAACACTTGACGCTTCACTACTGACTTCTAGGCCTCGAAGGCGCAATACACGTCAACGCAGGTGGTCCTCTTCACACCGTTCAATTAATACTAGACCCTGTCCCATCATCGTGAACTGTTGCCTATACACAGAGATCGGAAAAGTTAACCGGTTGACTGACTGTAGGCTAGCCTCCAAGAACATGTGTGTAGACATATCTGCTCACTGGCTGCTCAATGACGCAGTGATATGGGCCTGCATTTAGTTGCTTCTGTACTATTGGCTAAGCCACTTCCAGGAAGTGTCAAATAAGCCACGGGCCAATCGCAAAAGTGGCACGAACTTACAGTTGCTGGAATTATAGCTTGGAGACAAAAGAAAGCGCCAATTTTTCAGGTCTCTAATAATAATACGTAAATAAGTTCTGTGGACATAATATTTAGTAAAGTATTTAACAATTGTACAAACATATGTAAGATTAATTTACTTTCGTCTTTATAAACACTAAAATTCTTGTTTAGACTAACACGGGTGATACACAAAACCCGGTCACGTGACTAAGCAAAACTGATATGCGCCAGCTCGTAACTTATTAGAACCACCTTACGTCTCACGAGCCAGCAATGTCTATTAAAGCTATGGTTCGGCTGAATTTACGTTAAAATGTGTTAGTTCTGGTTTCTCGACGGTACTAACATAACTCGTTCTGAACAATGTGATTCTTTGCTGCCTGTTTCTGGTAGTGTAACAGAGTACGACATCCCGTCATATGTTCACTTTGAAGTGTGAATATCGGTTGCGTCCACCACGCACTTAAAATGCGTTCCAGTATGTGCGTGAAGAGTTATTCTACAAAACTATTTCACATGTGCTTATTGTGCCAACGTACGAAAAGCAAAAATCACCAACAAGGTCGACACGTCATTGTTAAGACCCCGTGCACATTAAAAACTTGTTTCTAAGACTTCCAACTTAGCTAACAGATTGTGTGTGACTCTCAGATTGAGATGTGCACTTAACTTTTGTACAGACTTTCCAACAATAAAATTATATGGTTACCGCTTAAAGTAAGTGAGATATTTTGATCAGCGCTTAACATCGAGGTCTTTAGCGCTGGTGAGGGGTGATATGATGTGAGAGTGGAGCACCGCCGGAATGAATGGGCGGAGGAAACGGGAGATCCCCGAGAAAACCCGCCGACGAGCGGCATCGTCCGGCACGATTCCCACATGCGAAAATCCGGGGACCGACCCCGCTGGGAATCGAGCCCGGATCGCCTTGGTGGGAGGCGAGAGGTTTGACCTCTCGGCCACCGCGAACCCGTCACCGCTTTAAGTCCCATGGTAAAATATGTCGGCGGGAATCTGCACGTTAGTTTAGTACTTGGTTCTGAGAGGCGATCGTGCCGGATGATGTCGTTGGTCGGCGGGTTTTCTCTGGGATCTACCCTTTCCCCGTCCTCTCGTACTCAATTCATGTCACCCCTCATCCGCGTTGAAGACCTCGATGTTGAGCGCCGACCAAAATATCTCCCTCTCTCTATCTCACTCGTAGAGGCGATATGGCATTTGATGAGCGCTTTAAGGTCGACCGTACTGCTCCATCGCTTTTGAAACTGTAACGCGCGGTTAAGCGGTACCCTTAACGTCTGACACATTACAGGCCTGGTAGGCCGGGTAACCAGTCATACAGGAATTATGGCACCTCATACCAAGACATTTCTCTCGCTCTACTTTGTACATATTGTTACGAGTCAGCACCGGGGCCGCACACACGGAACTATCACGCTCCTACGACGCCACCCTCCTCCTTCAGAAGTAACACAGGGCGGTAATTCCTCCGTGTACAAGTATTTGAATGAGGGACAAGGGAACATTACTCGGTACTGTTACCCGGCCATATGGAAAGTGCTACGATATGTTATATAAATTAGGCCCGTTAGCTAACATCCTCTGGACGAACCCCTTTATTATTGTCACTGGGAGGATGAAGAACAATCTGGATGGGGTCGCACTCACTATAAATATGGCGAGCAGTGGCCGAGCCGAAGTTACTGTGGCCTATAAGTGCCGGTTGTTTTTAACGACTTGGTCACTTTTCAGGGATATTATATAAAATCCAAATATAATTACTGTCCAGCCCAAAATTGTCTCCAGTATTTTAGGCACTGACAATCCAAAAACGAGTACCTGTATCCTGATTCACGACTTTTTGTAAGATGGTTGTTCTGTTTTAAATGTTTTGGCAGTCTGAGAGCTTTCTGGTTCTTTCTCAGCTCAAATATTTGGTAAATTTGAGGTTATGAAATAGCACACACGAATCGAAGGGTGCTCAAGTTGGTGCCTTAAAAGGGTTGTACTTTTACTTCATGTTGTGTACAATAATGAAATGTATACTGTCTCGTGTGACAAACCTGATTGCATGCTGTAATCGTCATAGACGAAAGCGTTTACGTAATATGTTTAGTTATCTATTTTTTTTTTTTTTTTTTTCACTGTGGGTTTTCTTCATTTCCGCGCGACTGCGAACGTCCACGTAAATTTTTCTGTTTTTAATAAAAACTCATTGAATGAATAGTTCAAAATCAAAACAGTGCAATGGTTGGACGATGAGTGACGAATTAAAGACAGAGCAATCGTAGGGCTACGTCTCGTTGACACTGGGGTTATAAAATAAGCAAATAATGGCTGAAACTGGCAAAACATTTAGGTGGAAATTCATTAACGTCCCGTTGTTAGTAGACTTTTCAAATCTCGTTAAACCTCAGAAATTAGGATAGATTGTCGGGGAGTAGAACACGCGTGTTTCGGTGTACCGGGCCGGTGTGTTTACACTGCCATCACCTCAACCTGTAAAGAAGAGAAGAGGAAGAGAGAGAAGAAATAGGCGTGTGCGAATCTGTCAATGCAGTCGGAGAAGGTCTTCCCGCGTGACCTTGACTCCCGAGGCGGCAGCGTGGTTTAGTGCGCCATACATCACTCCCCCCTCCCCCAAGACCTCACTACCATTAACCTTTTCCCCCGTGAGGAAGCACGTATACACCTTCTTCACCCGGAGAAGAGTGAGAGAGAAACTTCCGTGGCGTAACCATACGCCACATATCGATTACCCGTCCAAGTCTTCGAGCTCCGGGGCTGACGACGACGCGGCAGTCGATGGACGTATCGCCGTAAAATCCTGCGACAAGTCCTCCGGGCGTAGGCCACGCAGTGGTAAACATATAAACACGCACTCGAAATGACTCGAGTTCGATTCCCAGTCGGACGACCCTGATTTCGGTTTCCGTCGTTTTTACGATGACCCGAGTACGACTCCCAGTCGATTTCCCGTTTATATGTCTCTGCAGGAAAGGGAATTTCGGTTGTATAGCCCTAGTAGTTAGGCCTCTCGCCTACCACCACCTCGATCCGGGATCGAGTTCCGATAAGTTGGCATCGGGATTTTCGCAACTAAGATATGCATTAGACGCTGCCGTACAATGGGTTTTATCGGCAGGTTCCCATATGTCGTACCTATTAATTCCGTCGTTGCTACAAACTTACGTCATCTCAGACCTTGCGTTTGAATTGTGGAACAGAGCGTTAGAAGATAGCGTTATTTTACGAACTAATAGATTCGGATTAAATACAATTTTCTACAATTAAAAAAAAAAATCCATCCGTGCCAAAGACGAAGCGGTACTGTCAAAACACCGCGTATTCTGTACCGACTCACAGCAATTATTTTTCATAGTGTTGTATTAAAATAAAATAAAAAAAAAATAAAAACTAGACAAAACGAAACTGTGGCTGCGAAGTAGATTCATATAAAATAATACTATCATCGCTTACTGTCACATGTAGGTGAGTTGCCGACTGTAAGTCTGCACGCCGATTCAGTGGCTTGTGAGGGACGTTGTGACACTGCTGCAAGTGTCACACCAATCGCTTCCTTCATCCCAGCTCCAGGATAGCAACCGCACTTTATGGGGTCTCCCTAAATGCGTTACAGCAAATTACAACTATTCTTTTTTTTTACAAAACTATTCCACGCACATTATATTTGTATATCTACGAAAAGAACGTACACTTCAAACTATGTTGCTATAGTTTTAAAAACGTGGCACGTTTATTAGAAATGTCGTTCACGGACCCCTCAAAACGACAAAAAAAATGGCTTTCCCAGACTGCTATGTCTGGTAAAGTAATAACCGGATTTGAAAAACACGACTATAGATAAAAGCTTTGAACTATGATATCCACAAATAAAATAATATGGTCACCACTTTAAGTCACATTGGAAAAAGGATAATAGTAAAGCACTGCAAGCGAACTGAGTGGCTTGCGAGGAGAGGCGATAATGTATTATAAACACCGCTCCTGCCTCACTCACACAAACACAGCCCATCTAGGAAGACCATCAACCATCATTTTTACTGCTTTCACGATAATGTTTTTTATTCCCTAAACGAGAGCAGACATCGTAAAACTTTTGCACAGCTTTGTTAAAAATTGTTTTTTGTATATAGTCAAATTTTTTTTCCAAGACGAAAACTATATATATTTGGTTAATAAGTTCATTAATTATAATTTACTTAATTGCATGATTTGCTGAAAAACCATTGTGAATTTTGCTTTGAAGAAAAATAGTTAATACAATATACACAGTTTCTAACAAAACTGTGCAACTGTTTTTGTAATATCTGCTTTCGTTTAGTACTTAAAAATTAATTATTGTGAAACTAGTAGAAATGTTGGGTCATGGCCTTAAGAGGCTGTGTCACATCTTTGGTTAAAGTTATCCATTTTCGTTTAGAAAATTACGGATGTGTCCAATTATTGGCAATGTCTCTTTACAGTAACGTTAAATTTTACGGTTAGGTGCGCATTTTTGGGCTTAATTCTTACTAGGAGTGTTATTGTCTACATTAAAAAGTAGGACACAAATATTACTTTTAATTTTGAATTAGCTGTGTTATTTTATAATTACGAATTTATATTTATAATATAGTGGGCGCAACTAAAATTAATGCAACTAACTTAGTTCCCATTAAAATATAATTAAGTAGATCTTGCCAAATTTGGAATCAGGAAGATATTAAGAAAATCCACCATGCTATGTGACATGGGCTCTTAAGGGGTTTGGCGAAATCTACGTATTTTATTTCTAAAGTTGTGGACACGGCGCATTTAATTCATAGACATATTTTAAGATTAATAATGTGTTTAAAACATTTAGAATTTTTTATATTATCTTTTTAATTTATGTTCACTAGAACATAAATTTTATGGTAACTACAAAATCTAAAATATTGAAGATAATATGGTTCTTTCCTGTGGAAATTAAGAAGCCGGATACTAGTAATGTATTGAGATGCGTGGAATACAATTGGATTGATTTTTCTGTAGAAGTTGTAAACATGTTATTAAAAATGAAAAAAATAAATAAGTAAATGAACATTTGTTTCTGGTATTGAACATCGTTTCGCTCTGGGCAGTTACTGATTAGTCAAATAAGTAATAGCTAGAGATGATGGTTTATCGCGGGAAGACTTGACCGTTTACTGACTTTAAACGTACGTTAAGCTTATGAAAAGATTACTGACTTTCGCTTGTACATATAGCTGTGACACTATTTGACTGAGCCGGTAATAATTCGGCTATTGCCATATTTTATGTACGTTATTGGTCTGCAGTCAGCTACGCGGTATCAGACGTTTATTACTCAATAATATATGTTGCACTGCAAATGTGCGTGAAACGCTTAAATTATCAAAAATTCGTTACGAATGCAGTTGCAACTACAAAATTTTTACAAGGACATGCAACCTGAAGCAGGTAACCGTATTAGCCACTCAACATGACACCATATGCGGCCTAACATTTTCTTTCAAGCACCATTGTCCTTATTAAACGCATGCCAGTTTCTCAATTTAATATCACTTCTTAATACAAAGCACATCAGTTTCTAGAGTGATGTTTGGCTGGATCTCCACACCATATGAGAAGCACCAGGAAATAATATTTGTTCATTAAATAGTCACTCAACGTGCCTACGAGGCATCTATTTACGAATGGAGTTTAAAGGCCTATGTAAACGATGTAACTTTCCGCGTTTGATGCGCGGAGCAAGAGGAGCGATAAGGCTGGAGTCACAACAGCGCGATAGACGCGACGCGATCGGCACGATGCAGTATTATATATTCTTGTTACTGCTGACACTAACTCGTCTGCCGAGCAACAAATACTAAAAAAAGTTTTAAATGTAAATAGCTCATTGCCACTACATAGCCTACTACTAACCTCTAGTACGACGAACATAGATGTTTACAGTTTGTTTGTAATATATTTTAAATACCTACTGGCATTATCTTATGTGAAAATAAAATCACAATTACACGTTTGCTTAAAAAAGATTATTATTTTATAATAATAAACAATAGTCTATTGTTAAAATTTTTAATTAAATCTACTACCAACACACCGGTTTCAACAAAATCTGGCCACAAAACTAAATTACGTATTTCAGCTTTTCTGCATCCGTGACGCTGAAAAAATCGATATACTTGCTATTTTTAATTCGCATCGCGTTCGACCTTTTTGTCGCGCTGAGGTAACACAAATTTCGTCAAGAATGTAGATTTTTGTTTAGTGAATTAGTACTTCAGAGAAGTTGCAAAGCATGAATACGCATGGTCTTACATTAGTAGTAGGAAAATTCTTGTTCTTAACAGCTTGCTGTATTGTTATTACTGTAGCTCGTCGGAAAAATTTTATATCGCCTCTCCTACATCCAAATCCACATCCACTGTAGGCTACTTCGCGTACTCAGGTCTGTCTAAAAAAAATCCGCACGCGCTTTCTTTAATTATCTTATGGCTGAATGATAAAAAAAAAAAGTTACAACTAGTTATATCTGTTAGATTTGGGTTCAGTGCAGCAAAAAAAAACTGTACTGTCTCTATTCCATATGGAAATCGAATGTTACTTAATTATGAATGTAATTTTTGCACTTATCCTCATCTTGAGCAGTACAAAGATCCGCAAATGTGTTTAATGTATGTAATTGTTACATTATTATAGTTCACTGGCAATTCCTTCTATAAACCACAATTGTCAGAATCACGACTATCCTCAGTTGGCAAAATCACTTAAAATTTACCTTGTACATATTATGTTGGGGCATAAAAGGAAAGTAAGATTTTCTTAGAAGTATGGTACACAACTCTGTCCTTATGGTCATGTTATATTTGCGCGCTATTTGCACGTATTTCGTACAATTATATACGTATATAATCTGAAAGAACATTTCGAAGCAGCAAAATTAGCGTATATGGGTGAACCTATGTAATGTTCAATTCAATACTAAATTACTTGAAGGCAGTTACAAGGCGTGTTCTTTAATTCTTTTTTTAGACATAGCTACATTTACAGTTAAATACGCGCAATACTAAGAGATACTTGGATTGTTAAAC
This sequence comes from Medauroidea extradentata, assembly GCA_003012365.1. Taxonomy (NCBI): domain Eukaryota; kingdom Metazoa; phylum Arthropoda; class Insecta; order Phasmatodea; family Phasmatidae; genus Medauroidea; species Medauroidea extradentata. The sequence continues at coordinate 30,009 of PNEQ01086676.1, read as the reverse complement.
GATTTCATCACTATTTAATTTGAATTTTATTGAAATCCGAGAAGAGCAATTTCATCAAAGCGGAGAAATTTTGATCGTAAAAACAGTTAATTTTGAAGATAATTGAAGATGCTCACGAGATTTAACGTAGTTTCCCAAATCTACGAACCGGAAAAAATTATATTACAAGCAATTGTAACAAGTTCTGTGAAAATAATTTTCATGCATTTTGATTAAAAAAACAAGGAGTCGGACTAGACGCCCAAAAAGGCATCAGTAAGTTGGCCGTAAATATCGCAAACACGACTGATATGTTGCACATGTTCACAAGATAACAATGGTGTTCAAGTAGAGAAAAATCGTAATTTTATATTTGTATTAAGTACAGTTATGTTCGTAGACGTTACTTAAGTGTATAATTTCCACTTACAGAAAAAAATCTGAGCCATTTTTCCCAAAATAGCATTTTAAACTCAAAACCAATCAATAAACATAACATAATAAAATAACACACATTGAATCTACATGCCACAGGCTATGGCTTGAAGTATTTAAAAACAACGCCTCCGGCCAATCAGGACTCGCCATGACCAGCCCAGGGTATATAAAGGCAAGAAAACCAGACCTCACATCAGAATGTAACAGCTTCTATCTGCTTTCCTGATGATGACAACTGCAACGCTTGCCGAAACGTCGGAACCAGCTTTGACCTGGACGCAGCTGACAACAAAAATCCAAAATCATTCGGACAATGGCCTCAAAACCCTGAAAAACTTATTGCATTAAACCAATTACAAAATATTTTTGTATTAAAATAGAATTGTCTAAAGTAGGAAAGACATTCCAGATGCCAGATATTTTTTTAGAACAAAATATTTTGTGATTTGTTAATATGAAGCCATAACCCGTGACATGTTTCGATGTAAATTATTTCGTTTCGTTAATCCACTGGTTTCTATTTATGCTATTTTTTTTCGAATTTAATTTTTTAATCATGAGAGGGAGCAGATATCGCAAAACTATTGCATAGTAACGTTGGAAATAGTTTGTACTACACAGGCATTATTTTTCAAAACTTGTGTTTCCATAATTTTGACTAATTATCGACTTAATTAAATTTTATTAAAGTCAATAACTAGGCAAAAGTATAAACACTTATATTTAAAAAAAAAAAAAAATTAAGGTACATAGTACAAACCATTTCCAACAATTTAATGTAACGGTTCTGAGATATCTGGTCCCTTTTCAGATTTAAAGAATAGTATTTACTGAAATATCATAAATAGGGACCTCGTAGCCTTACGCCAAAAACTAAGCAAAATTATAAAAACTTTCATTTTCAAAAAAAAAAAAAAAAAAAGCATACATTGTACAAACAATTTTCATCACTTTTATGTAACGATGCTGAGATATATGATACCATTCCAGATTCAAGAAATAATACTTACTAAAATAGCAGGGATAGGGAACCCGTGGCCTTAACTAAATAAATAGGCAACATTTTGAAAAAAAAAAAAAAAAAATAGGGTACATGGTACAAATAATTTCCGACATTTTGATGTAACGGTTCTGAGATATCTGGTCCCTTTCTGGATTTAAGATATAATACTTACTAAAATAGCATAAATAGGGACCCCGTGGCCTTAAGTTAATAGCTAGGCAAAATTATAAAACTTTACATTTTTAGAATATATATATATATATATATAAATTATAAAAATTTAAATTTTTAGAATATATATATAAACATATATATATATGTATATATATTTACGTTACATAGTGCAAACAATTTCCAAAATTATTATGTAACGGTTCTGAGAAATATGGTCCCTTTCCAGATTTGAAGAATATTACTTATTAAAATAGCATAAATAGGGACGTTTTTCGCGGTGTGCGGTAACTTTTTTTTTTTTTAACGAGTTGCGATGTAGTCGGCAACAAACGTGAGAGAGATACTAGTCAGAGCGCGGATAGGAATCGCTACTTGGAGTGCGGCGTTTGTCGTCGCTCTCATCAGCAGGGGGTGGCGTAAACAAATTTCACCCTCCCCAGCCGCTCGTATACGCTCATCGGCAAACAACAAGAGTTCATGTCAGTAAGGGCGAACATGCAGGGGGGGAAAGGGGAGATGTATGTGTTCATGTGTGTGTGTAACGGCACTCTCGCTCGCTGATCAGCGGGGATTATACGACGCGGTGGCGCGGAAGAGGGCCAAACAGCTCGACACGCATCTCGGGTTCACAAAACACGACTGCCACCAGGAAGTACAGTAGTCACTTCACTGCCTGTTTGGGACAAAAAAAACTCTGGCCGAGTTCAGTGCTGCCAACGGTACAAAATAATTCAGACCAGGAATTTTCACATTAGGCCACACCCGGTAGTTTTACAGTTAATTTAATTAATATATTTATTTTAAAGCTGCATAACGTTCATGTCATGCAATCGCTACATTGTTTTGTCACTCTTCTACCATTAATTGTGTCTTATGTTTTGGTAGCAATATAGTAGATCTTTTTTTTTTTCCGCACTTAAAATGTCACAAAATTTGTATTGAAAATAGGTCAAAATCAAGCAATTTTTTTTGCGAACGAGCGCTGCTGCTTTATTTTGCAAAATTTCTTCACAGAATTGTTCATAGCAACTACAACTGCTCTTAAATTTGAATTTTTTCAAGAAACATTAAATTGAACAAATATTAATTACCAATATGTAAATAAAAGGCCATTAGAGACGGACTATTTGCTCAGTAAACTAGGACGTGTATGGAATCGACCATGCCTGTATCAAGAGTGATTTACAAGTCAAGAAGGCCGACCCGGGAATGAAACATGCGTACACACAAGAGTTAATCTAGTATGTTGCCTCTAAGCAACGAGCTGGGATTTATTAAATTAAATAAAGATAAAAACCGACCCGTAGACTATTTTCTATTTTTGAAGTAGCCATAAAGGGAAATGTCCTTTATAAATTTCTGTCACCGTGTACAGTACAACTTTAATTATAAAATAGCTTCTCAGAGTAATTTTCTTAATACTAACCCAGTGTCCGGAAGTATCGCTGTATACGTGGTGATGAACATGTAAGTTGTCAGGAGCAACAAACATTAAGTGTTATAGTTACTTAAAAAAAGTACAACTAGCACAAAATTAAGATATTGTTACTTACCATAGGTAAGGTACATGGTTTTAACGCAACGTTGCCATCTCTTCACCGCCTTGATTCTACCAGTTTTGCCAAACATAATGTTGTGAAGAAAATCATTGAAAGAGAAGCAGTAAAAAAATCCGACGTGGTTCATTATAATCTAGTAAGTTAACAATAATATATGTTTTGTAAGATTAATGTGGAATCATTAGAAGTACTTTGAGTGCCAATATGAAAAAGTTTTGACATTTTTGTAGGACTGTCGTTGTTATGGTACACCCGGCAACACTGAAAAAAATTACTCACTCCTCGTGACCAGGCTTTAGAAGAACAATTTAACTTTCAGTTTTGTAAGCACAATCAGACATCAGTTCAGACCGCATAGCACCGATACAAAAAAAAATACACTTTTTCTGTACTACTGTTGTTACACCTGGCAAAACACTAGGACAATTTCATTGCGCGCGCTACGGTCACAGAAATACAATTTTAATAGTGTCGTAAAAATTATTAGGAATCAACTCTGGTATTGTGTGTACTTGAGTAGGAAAACCTAATATTTTGTACCATAATTACGATGAAGCCTACAGCAGTGGAGAAGTCTTGCTGTTTGGGCTAGAGTCAAAGAAATAAGATTTCGAGAGAATATTCTATTTTTAAAACATTCGAGAGCCGATAAGACAAAATAGCTCTCTCGCTTTGTTGCAAATTTGGTTTACTTCGAAATGAATTTTTTCGAGACAAACGGTATCCAGATTTTGGTTAATTTATCAATCTGAAGGAACTATCGTTAATTTACTACCACATTTTTTTTTTATTTTGTGTCGACAGAATCTGACATAATAGTTAAAACCAGCTGTAAGAAATATACGAAGCTATTTTACAATCTCGTCTACAGTTAACGTTTTAAAAAATAATTATTATAAAAAATTTAGATATTCTGGCTCAAGCCCTAAGGTATGAACGTAGTTTACATGTTCAAGGTCTAAAAATGCGGAAGCGGTAAGGACGAGATATCACGCGCAGCAGCGTCACCCTAGCCTCTATGCGCAGGTAACGTCTTCTCGACGACAACTCGCCTGTATGAGACATTCAGTGGTGACCATATCATATTACGACGTTATATTAAAGATGAAGGTGTATTGCACACGCCTGTACATTGTACAAGATTCTACGGCAAGATTTTCACATATAAAATAAATGCCGCAAAAATCACACATTTTCGCCATTTTTTAGTCTTGAGCTTGAAACGGGTGTACAGACGTAAAACGATGTATAGATGATATTCCTAAACAGACATCTCTCATGTATGTTGAACAGTTTATGAGTAGCCTAATCTGGTAACGTCCGAGGATCTGCACACCGTTAGGTGCCTTGGGCAAACTGCAAACTATAAGGTTCGGTTTCAGTCGCCATAGCGAATTTGATTATTTTTCGCTTTTTTGGAATTCTATGAAGAAAAATGTTAAATATGCGATTATTCCTCAAGTGGTATTTACATTTCGCTACAGTACAGACCTTGCGAATTAGCTGTTAAGTTATAATTACCCCGCAATGTGTATGGTAAATTTTTTGTATTCATAATTTTCCCGACAAATTGCGACTTAACTATACGTTACTAACTGGATTCAGTTTCTTGGACGTACTCCATTGCGAATTGAATGACTGTCAAAGAAAACTAAACAAATAAAAGTAAAATAAATAAAATACGCAGAGTATGCTTTAGTCAGCAAGACTGAATCCAGTCATGCACTCCCATTGCACAGTTCTTTCAAAGATCATATACGTTACTAGCTCTATTGCCATGCTTGAATTGTAGCTCAAGGTAAATAGAATCTGCGGTGTAGTCGCCGATTTAAAATTATTCTTCTCAGAATTAAAAAAAAAAAAAAAAAAAAAAAAAAAACGAAAAATAATAAAATTCAATATGGCGACTGAAACCGAGCCTTAATATCATCATCTTACAGAATTTTGTCAGGTAACTTATTGTGTGTGCCAGGATATGAAACATATAGTAACACCAAAATTACGGTACGCTGCATGGAACTGGAACATTCTCTCAGCTCGCGGCGAAAAGAAGACCATTTAATCAACCGTAGTAGAGAAGGCGCCGCGTAAGATCCGCTGGGGAGACGAAAGTTAAGGAGGGATGATCGAGTAAAGGATGACCACTAGACGCCGAGAGCAAAACAGACGCAAGTGAGTGATCGACGAGAGTGGTACCGAGAGAAAGAGGTGATGAACTGCTTCCTTGTTTTGTCTAGCCACGGGCATGAATGTTTTCTTTTACCGCGAGAAGCTGTGGAAGAAAGAGAAGGAAACTAAAGGGTCTAGTGCTTTGGCCGACCGAGATTTTTAACCCCTGTTCTTCTCTTCGCTACAGCAGGATTAAAAAGAGATGGTCTACTTGTGGCTTGTGGGCTTTGAGGAGTCCTCGACTGGTGAATGGACGGCGTTGCAGCGTGTCACACGTATTTTCTTTCACGTGAAACCGCTTAACATATTCATATTATGTTTATCTGCGAAAATAACACACACGTGAAACTATGCTTCCATGTTTTCAAAAATTAATCACGCTCGTTAGAAACACGATTTTCGGGCCTGTCGAAATGGCTAAAAAAAACAGTTTTTTAGACTGCTGTAACTCGGAAAATATTACCTGAATTCGTGAAGAGCAAAGCGAGAGGAATGCGTTGGTCTTTATTTCATACTATTCAAAAATAAAATTTTGTGGTCACCGCTTAAAGTCCCGTATGAAAAAAAGTACAACGAAAACCTTGCACGCCAGTTTGGCGCGCTGCGAATAGAGGTGATATGCTTCTCGTCCAGCGTGCGACAATGACTCTTATAGCTACGTTGTTCCCACACGTAAACGGTGAAGATTCAACACCGGCGAAGAATCCTCTTAAGAGCATTCAAGTAGGGACAAATCACAATTCTATAACTTATTTATATTACATCGTGTTCGTATTGTAGACGTTACTTGTAAGTAAAATTTCCTCGTATAAAAATTTAGCTCGGCCAGTTTTCCCATTATTATGTTGTTTCAAAGTAAAAATTCTCACGTTTATACTTCATGCACACCGCGAAAACCAATAAATATAACGAAATAAAATAATTAACATTAATAATATATGTATGGGCTACGGTTTGAAGTATATAAAACCTATCAAAAATACAACTGAATATTAAAAAATTACTAAACGTAGCAAAAAAATCCCAAAATTCAGCAAAGAGAAAGAGAGAAAGAAAGAAAGAGAAAGAGAGAGATAGGCAAGCTCCTCGTGTCGCCAGGTCGTTATAGCATATTACATGCGCGTGGTCAGGAGCTGTTTCCTTACGATACATATCAATAGGTCAACATACCCTTCCCAAACATAATGTTTCTACGTAACACTTCTGGACGAACACTGTTTCTTCATATTTTAAGTGTCAGTTGCACTTTATAAATTTACAAGTTCAAAATAACATTAAATGTGTCTTTAAAAAACGCTTCCTTTCCGTAAATTACTGTCCATACATTTTACTTAATCACTCTGTTTGAAATCATTATAGAGCTGAATATCTAAATGAGCTACGTGCCAATTTAGACAAAATTGATTTCCTCACATTAAATATTCTATATTTACCAGTGTTAATCTATTGCTCTAGGATTTGAGGTACAGTCATTTTCCCAATAATTTTTATGCGTGTTAGTAGGTCGCACCTTTCATACGTCTGCAGGCTTTTGCAATGCTGTTTTTTTTTTCGTTTATTTGGTAAGATCGTTTTAGCACTTACATCCATTAAATATAGAAATCTACAATTACCTTTAAAATGGGCTATATTTATAGATAATTTATTATAACAACAATTACATTACATTGATAACACGGATTAGGAGCTAAGGTAATTCGAACGAGTTCATTAAAATTTAGGCTTAACGTCATTTTCGTCCGTCTTCACGTGAGTTTAAGTAATGTTACTCCTGATTTGCATATTTCTAATGCTGCAGGTTTTCGTGGCTCATGTTGGCCGCAATTCATAATAAGCTTCCTGAATTCCGATTGGCCGTAGATGTAGGGTTCAACTCTTGGATGGAGTACGGGAAACGAGAAACCTAGAGTAGGGAGAACTGCACGAATCCATGTAAGGGGCGTGCTAGAATTCAATCTCATGCAAGCATGAGTTCATTTGTAAGGGGACCATAGCTTACACGCCCCGGGACAATTCACGAGCCAATAAAAAACCTACAACAGAAGTAAAAGCTGCGAACCCATTTTTAGTAGGGTCTCGGGTAAAACTGGCTACACTTGGACATCTGCCAGTAAGGCGACAGCTGGAGCTTTATTATAACGATGTGAATAAAGATACGTAGGTAACTGTATCCAATTGTGCTATATATAAACTATACTTAATTTGTATACACAATTCACTGAATGATAATCGTTTCGACCTTAATGAAGACTTAAAAACGTCCATTAACAACTGACTAACATAACAGTCACAGAGATCTGAGAATGGGATGTACAAAAAGTGTTCTTTTTTCAGTTATGTTGTAGTGTAATTTTTTCTTGCATAGGTGATTAGGCAATATGGTATTGAATTAGGTACAAGCACTGTGAGGTTATCCCTTACATGGAATGGGATGTAAAACACTATACGATCGAAGCCGTACAGCAACTCTTCAGTGAGGTATCTACCCTTGGAAATCGATATGTCAATATGAAAGTAACACTGTCTACATAAGAACAAAAATCAACTCTTTTAATACTTACGTCTATTTTACTACGACCCGATGCTTAAAAATATTTAGTATTCTGCCAACCCCTATAAAAATGAGCATCGTTGTTATGTAATTTATCAGACAGCATGAAAAATTTCGATTTAATAAAATTTTATATAATAGTTTCCAGAATATTTCTTCACTATTATGTCGACATGCTTAAAAACATTTGTAGTATGCTGCCACCCCCTATAAAAATGAGCATCGATGTTATGTAATTTATCAGACAGCATGAAAAATTTCGATTCAATAAAATTTTATATAATAGTTTCCAGAATATTTCTTTACTATTGTGTCGACATCAAAAGACCGATATCTTCGCTTACTTAATCACACAAAAGTTTCTAGAACATTCCTGTGTTAATGTAGGCTATGTTTCATACTTTCGTTATTTTTGACATGTATTAGCAACTTGTTATACGTAAATGTGTATAATTTACTGCCACTAGCACTAAAAAAATTACGAATGAGGTAAATGTGTAGCACTACAGTAATATACCAAAAATTTGAGAAACAATACGACAAATTTATGTTAAAACGCAAAATTACTGGTAAACACCTTGCTTCGTCAGCTGTGTTCACTTTGTGGAACTAAGCGGTAGCCATATGCAATACAGTAGACCCTCGGCTAGATTAGTTTCTGTTTCATTAGTCAAGTAAAATATACAATTGTGCATAAATGCTGTTTCAGCGACTATCTTTCGAGCCTTTAGATATCAAAACGTTATTTTCCCTGAAAACGACAAATAGTGTTTATCTCCGGACTGTACAAGGCTTGTGACGTGACATTCAAGTGTAGGGCACGTTTTAGTAGCTCTCCAACAGTGACCTTTACTGCCATTAGTTCATTTTTTCTGATAATACTGCCCCTGGTCTATCGCTTGTAAGGTAACTTTAGGCACACATCGTCAAATAAATTTCGTAGTGCATTTCTTAGGTGGCAATTAATTCAAGTGTGATACATGGATGCGCTAAAAACGTAACGCTTGAATTTAGCTAGGTAGGTGAAAACCTGTCGTGACGTTGAGACTATTTACTTATAATAAGTTAGAAAAATTTCTTCTTCACAAAATTAATTAACTTCAGCACACCTATGGACTTAATTCTATGCAACTGTCCACGTACCTGCAGGAAAACTTAACGAACCACTTGAAATATATTATCAAAACTGTTCTCGGTACAGCTGATAATTACAAAACTATAGTCTACATAAAAAACTAAATTTTCCCATTAGAGATCCACGAATACTACAAACTGTCCAAAAGAAAATCCCTTTTCACAACGGACGGCAGCGATCATGTTTGCTGTCATACATTTCGCTACTAAAACGAAAGAAAAGAGCCCAGTTATGCCCGTTCTTAAAGCTATTTGCCATTCCCTGGGTGTATTTTTAAAAATTACTCGAAACTGTAAAGGCGACCATGAAACGCGCGTGAAAGGCCGCATCGCCTCAACGAGTAGTGAGAGATATTGGTCAGCGCTTAACAAAGAGCCTTGTTGCTTTTACAAACCAGATGGTAACTTCTACAGAACAGATTGTTGAAGGAACTGTTCAGAGTAGTACCAACAACCAAACTGTTTTGTTGTCCCTATTTTAACACAAGTATGGTACCTGCAACTATACTCTTTTTTCTGTGTAGGGAACGTAAAAATTACTGAAACTTTATTATTTATCAGCCCTCAAAGAAATACCTAAATGGCAGATGGAACTATCAACGTATTTAAGTAGGAAATAATATATTTTATAATACCTACAACGTTATTTCAAATACGATTATTTTTAATATAATTAAACCATTTATGAATCAAACGAGAATTATGCTCACGTCCAGCTGTTCTCGTTGATTCTTCGGCAAACTAATGGTTCATTATTACACAACCGATGAACGAAAATAAAATAACGGAAATAAAATACGGGTACCTCAGAACAATATTTACAGACCTGCTCAAGTTACACACTAAATAATTTTTTTACAGAAACTATCCGTACGCTTGTTAAAGTTCTGGAAAACGAGACGACATATGTATATTTGTCGACTTTTCGATTACATTATCTAGACAACATGGCAACTTGTATTAATGCCGGCGTATCTTTAATTTTTTATGAACAGCGGTTTTCGATTACGAAACTTATGTTCCGCGTTTTCGTATTTCAAGGAGGGAGATTGAATCACGCCTTGATCATACGTTCCTGAGATCATAAGGCACGAACTCCGTTTCCAGTGTTCACTAGAAATGTATTTCTCTTGCGCCCGCCAAAAGTATTCTTAAAAGAGAACGCGGATTCGAATCGCGTGCAGGATGGAACACATAATTTTCTTCTAACTGCGTTTCTGCACGCCAAGTAGTCATAGGGCATGGGTGGGTTGGGAAGGGGGAAGGGCAGAGACCTAAAAACTGCCTTCCTTCACTACATTGAGGCCTGGATTTATATATTAAAAAAAGTCAATTTCCATTGCATTATGCTACTTACGTATTTTACGGATGTATTAACTAAACGAATAGTAAAGGTTTAACGTATCTAAATATTTTTCGGGAAATTCACTTGGAGCAGTTAAAAAACATTTTTGTGATTCACCAAACGAAAAATATTTGTTTTAAGAATCAAAATATGTAAAAATAGGCACATATATCAGGTTTGGTTTCTGCTACCACACTGTAAATCTTAATTAATGAATATTCACTGATTCACGCTGATGGACGGGGCAGTTTCCACAATTTGAATCAGTGAAAGTTGTCACTGTTTAATTCGTGAATATTCACTGATTTCCTTTAATAGTGCCATCATCTCGCAAGTGAATATTCCCAGGTTTTTCCAGTTGTTTTCAAAGAACAGTTTTCACTTATTCAACCAGTGAAAATTAACTGGAAAATCGGTGGACATTCACTAATTTACTTGTGGAATGTTGGCACTCTTTATCGGAATCAGTGAATAGTCACCGATTCCACAGTGGTTTATCACTGATTCAGTTTGTTGAAACTGCTCCATCCATCGGCGTGAATAAGAGAATATTCACTAATTCAGATTGAGAGTGCATTAAGAAGGTTCCTTCCATAAAGTATATTGTATATCGATGTACAAAACAGATCGTTCCTATTTCAGAAATTATAGTTTATTTTCATAGCTCGCATCGTTGATAGAAAAAACAGATAACATGAGTAAACAAATATGAAGCTATCGCTGTTTTAAATGGCCAACACAAATACTTCTTTTTAGTGCAGAACTCCGAATCGTTCAGGTGTTTCCCCAATTATTTTGTACAGTTTTCTTCGGAAAACTAAACATTCCACAATATAGAAAAATCGCAAATAAAATTGCGATACACACATACACGGGCACACAAATATACACGCATATATATATATATATATATATATATATATATATATATATATATATATATATAGTATGCCCAATAAATCCGGTCTCATAGGAAAAGTCCGGTCTCATACGGAACGTTAAAATAGATTAATGCAATGAAAATTGTGAAGAACAACATTACTGCTGCATGCCGCTCCATCTCATCTGTCGTGTTACATCGTATACAAAGCAATTTGAACCGTCGTATACGCATGTGCAAAGCACATCGCGGCCATCAGTTTGAACATTATCTGTCGTAACGACACATAGATGTTAACACATAGATGTTAACACATAGATGTTAACACATAGATGTTAACACATAGATGTTAACACATAGATGTTGTCTTACGCCAACAGACTACATCACTATTAAACCATTCCATATTTCACCACTTATATTTACTCTATGAGACCGGACGTATGGGACATCCAGTATATATACACACATGTACTGATTTAACCGCTGTAAAAAAATTGTTAAGTGCGTATACCGAAGGTAAAATTGTTTTCTCCATAAATTCACAATGATGGCACTAAACTTATGTAGAAAAAAGTCAAACGCATACTGAAATTACCAAACATGTATGTTATCAAAGTTAACCGCTTCTTGTTAAGGGCTGAAGTATGATAAATAGACGTACGTAAATTTCGCAGATACATTCCAGGTCAGGTTGAACGCCAATTATGTATACTTCATTGTCATGTCTGTGACTTGCTGGCGGTTGTTACGAAACGCGTTTGACTACTGCAAGCCAGTAGTAAATAAGGAAATAATGCGAAGTGTTATCGTTTGCTACCTGCTTGTACGGTTATAAGCCAATAGTTAATCGATTGTGGCCAGTTGGTGTATAGGACTGACAAGTCTAGGCTGCTGCCAGATGAATCCGCGAAATTGACGTACCTCTAATGATAAATGGTTTTAGCGTGAATAAAAAATGACGTTGCTGTTTAGGAACACGCATTACACTACACAGAAAAAACTGTTTTGTGGTGGCTACAAAATGTTTTGTCAATATGGATCTCACAAAATAATTTTTGTTGGATTACAAAATAGTTTTTGTAATCACTACAAAACTTTATTGGGGACAGCAAACATTTTTTGTGGTCACTACAAAAAAATTTGGTAAGATCCATTTTAACAAAAATTTTCCTGTGACTAATAGGTTTTTTTTTTTCAGTGTGTAGGTAAAGAGAAATCAATACGGAATCAAAATTAAAAACTGAACAAGAACGAAATTCATTAAATTATTAAATTGTTTGTGAATAGGGAAATAAATCCATATGTTACAAAAATGCCAGTTACGATGTTTTTAGTTAGAGGGAGCGAATATTTACTATCCTGTAGACGGGATTTTAAAAACACACTAAATAAAACCTATTTAAAAAATGTGAACTAAAAAGTAAAAATGAAATTTAAGTTACATTTGTCATATATATATATATATATATATATATATATATATATATATATATATATATATATATATATATACAGTAGGTGTATTCTAGGTTTAGAATAACCCCTCTCTTGGTAACTCATCATCATAATTTAGACGTAGGTAGATATATAGTTAAGTTCTAGGGACGTGTATAAATATGGATATTTTCTAAATATAAAATTTATATACATTTTATAATTTGAAAATATCTTTATTCTATATACGTCCCTAGAACTTACCTATCTACGTACGCCTATATTATGATGATGTGTTACCAAGAGAGGGGTTATTCTACTCCTAGAATATACCTACTAGATAGCCTTCATATATGACAGTTGTAACTTAGATTTACTTTTTAATTTTTAGTTAAATTTTTTTAAACTTGTTTTATTTTTTTCTTCTTTTAATTTATTTTTTTCTATTTAGTCTTAAGTCTTTGCAACCAAATATTTTCTTGTTATTTGTATCGATCATTTAAAGGCACCGTTTTCGTTGTGTTGATGTTTTATTGGCTTTTTTTTTATTTGCTTATTGATTTTGTTCCCACGAGACTAGAAGAAATGTTGGTCCATACTCCCAGAGATTCCCGCGTAGAATGGTATGGCATTTCATTAAACAGGGGTGCGCCCAGTGCCCCGAAGTTGGTACGTTAGCGACAGTGCATGTTTGCCCACCCCTGCAAATCAGCTCCTCAGCAATTACCCCACCTTTAAAAAAAGATTGAAAAACCTAATTTTTACTTTTTTGTTCACATATCTTTATATTATAATAACATTTATGTAATATTTTACCATAATATTGCATTGTCAACGAACTTAACATAAGTGTGCCAAATTTCAGCTGAATCGGAGACCAGCAAGTGGTTGAAAAAACGGTTTACAAATTTTGATACGGACCACTTACTTGCATGAATACGAACATTGCAATAGCTTTTGAAAATCAAACAGTTTTCAAATAGCTCTGCGTAATGCGGAGCGCACGAGGGGCAATAGTCTGTCTTACAAGTCTGACAGGAATGTCTAGCAAAGAGTTAAGGACCTTGGCCGGCTATTTAGACCATGCGGACTCCATTTAATCTTGCCAAATTGAAGCTGTATCTTAGTTGAGGAAGGACCATTCCCCAGGCAGGCTTCAGTAACCGCCACATTCCACTTATACTTCCACATACCCTTGGCCACTTTGCGGCGACGATAAAAGGTTTCTTTTTATTTTTGCACAGCTGTTGACGGCGCAGTCGGGCCGCCGCAAACAAAAGAGCACTGGCCGCAGTCCAGTTCTGGGAATTGGGGCTTTATTAAGGCTAATTAAAGAACGTCTGTGATCTATGATTGTCTTAATGGTTTCCTACGACAAGACCGTCGCACTGTAACTTGTTAAGATCTCCAGTGTCTTAAAAGAATGGGTTAGTTACGAAAGGAATTAGTTTATGGCAACTAGATGAAAAAAAAAAAAACGTTATTTGAGCAGCATCTTCATATACCCTCTGTGTCATTCAGTGTACATTTTAAACCGCAACTTCAAAAGTGCTACTGCTAGTATATTTGATCTGTCTTAAAAGTGGTTTTTAAATTGCCAAGTTAAGAATGTTACTATTAATTACCGTTAATGTGACAATAATTAAAAATATAGAGGATACCTTCTCATTTGAAACATGATGCAAATGAAACACAAAACTCAACACTATTTTATGAAAAATTTAATTCAAAAATTCTTCCGAAGACTTCAATCTGCAAGGTAAACTATCAGATAAATATATTTTCAAAAACCATATAAGTTACAGACAAGTACGTTTTCGTAAATTTATATTATAATTTTCAAAGTAATTTATTAGCACAGATTAAGTTTATATTATTACTGGGCCTATTTTTTGATTTAATATTTTTAAATTTTATTTTCTGTTGTCTATAAAAATACGTTGCAAAACTCTATTTACATAATAATTTAACGCAATGACATTCATTCGTATTTTAAACTACTAAGCTATACCAATTATAAAAACTTTAGTTTTAAGTGACAAGGCAGTAATGTCAATGCTGCGTTTACCAGAAATTCAATGTTGAAAGTGTTAACACCTGTGAACGGTTAAAATGTTTCCGATTTATACAGTTCCGAATTTTTAGATAACGTATTGAAAATAAAGCAGTTTGAAATTGTCGATCAACTCAAGTTATTAATTTGCTATGTGTTTTACATGTCTTACAACAGATTCATAGCCTTGATAAAACAACACAGGATAAAGTCGTTGGGAATTTACGAGGGATTATTCTAGCATTCACCCGAAACTACACAAACTGGAAATACGAGTTCAGAATGGCTTCACCGAGAAATAAACAGGGCTCCTCCTGAATATTAGGAGAGTATCATAGCTCATCTTCTTATGTTGAGTAAAAACCGTATTAATGTTGAACATGTATTTATTTAAGTTGGTATTAGACGATAGAATTAAGTGATTTAATTTTTTTATCCTACATTTCTACTTCAGTTTTAAAAGTCACCTTCTCAAAAGTGTTTTTAAAAAATTTAACCCGTTTATTTTAACACGTGATTCCGATTTCCTTTTATATGAATAGAAAACAGCGGAACTGTGACATTGATAGATAGATAGATAACTATAGCCTGCGACTTAGTTAGCGTAGTTTTAATTTTAATGCGTTAATAAGTCTATTACGAGTACCCAGCATGCGTTTCAGTGACATAAAGAAAGTTTTATTTTAAATATGTTCATATATACACACACATACATATATAAGAAAAATATGGTATGACTACCTGGGCAGATGTTATATGTTTAAATGCGTCGAGAATATGATTGACGTCCACTAACCATCCCTGGGGATCGATTTGATAATCAGCTCTGTGCTTCTGGGAACTGCACTTATCCTGGGACATTACCGTCATCACGCACTAACCCACACGGACCAGCCGGTGCCGACTGGATTAGTATAATGAATGCACGTCCAGCGATATTACGCGCAGATGAGGTCAATTAATAATGCATTTCGGTGAGGGTGACGTGATACCTCTGTTGACCAGGCACGAGGCGATTAACTAAGGTTTGTGCGATCTGCTGTCCCCTCCACGCCCAAACGCCGCGGTAAAAGAATAACTTCAACAACTTGCGTACAAGTACAAATACTGTTTCATGTTGTTGAGTATATTAATAAACCCAGTATGTTTACACTTTATTTACTTTAATTGTCTAGTATCAATGCCTACAGCAACCACACCGTACCTGGTCAAGAGGACAAACCTCTCGCCCCCCACTAAGGCGGTCCGGGTTCGATACCCGGCTGGGTCGGTCCCCGGATTTTCACATGTGGGAATCGTGCCGGACGATGCAGCTGGTCGGCAGATTTTCTCGGGGATCTCCCGTTTCCTCCGCCCTTTTACTCCGGAGCTGCTCCATTCTCACCTAATGTTACACCTCACTAACGCTGAAGACGTCGATGTAAAGCGCTGACCAAAATATCTCACTTACTCACCATACCGTACCGTTGAAAAACCATTCAAAATATTCGTTTTAGAATAATTTTGGTAAATAAACTATAATTGGATCCGAATGTTTGGAAAAAAAATATTAGTTTGTTTCATATAGTAGACGTTAGAAACTTTTTTTCAATAAACGACTCAAACACCAACATTCTGAGCGGACTTACGACCCCCCACATTGTCAATGCAACCCCGGTTAACGAAACATTTGTCCATCCTGGTTTTTATTGTACCAAAAAACAAGTACTAGGAATCTAAACACATCAGATTGATACGTTCAAACCCAATTCCAATGCACTAAAATTATTATAACAATGCTTTTACTCTATACGATAACAGAAATGGTGATTCTCTAAAAAAAACTATATAGTCTACGCTGAAAGTCATGTAGTAAGAAATAATAAGCTTGTTCAGTGCTAGGCTTGTTGTGGCGATGCCACAGAATACTTAGGAATACAGAAGTGAAATAGCTGGTAGGATGGCGAAGTCAGTCGCACACCCCAGGAAAACGGCTTTCATTATTAGCAACATGACGGAAACACCTATCACAAATCAGCGTACGGCGGATGCCCTGCTAGTAGTCAGCCAGGCCATTGGAAAACCTGACATAATATGCAGAGCCACACAGACACGGGGCTGATATCAACATATAGTTTTATTGGTGGAAAGTATGTAGCAAATATCATATAACGTTTCTGTTCGAGTTTTTAATGAGTATTTTGTCTTAACAATGACATTCTGCACTAGTGCGAAACTTAACTTCAGGTGAGAAGCAAGTTTTGTCTCATTTATCACTCGCTTAACTAGACAGTGAATTTCTTTCTTTAAAATAAATGATGACCTTGATGTGGCGGATAGTTATAAGTCCATAACTGTCCAATAAGAGATTGATTAGAAGGCAGTTTTGAGACAGTTCGCCGGGCAGGCAGTTAGCAGTCTTTTGAATTGTATAAAGATTTTTTTAAATTACTGCCTCCATCGAGAGGCATATAGTTATTGATAATGTATAATGTTTTTTCTCCTTAATATGTAGCAATTGATCTATTTTTCTCAAACGAAAATATTATACTGATATTTTTCCTTTGCTGGAAAATTTATGTTCTAGATTAGTTTCAAATCCGCACAACAGCCGGTATAGTACAAACTATAAATTACGCCCTAACTACGGGAAGTCTCAAAATAACCCGCTGTTACTCTGCGGAATATCGAAGGCAACAACAGTATTACCAAACTTTGCGCTCCCGTCTCTCTCGTCGCTTTGCGCGTGACAAGGTTGGCAACGTTTTCATCTGCAGCACACGGCGCCGCTTCAGGAGCCTCTTGTTGCCAACTCCTTCGTCAAACTTGGAGTCGAGTTACAGCCACCGGAGTTCGTGGTGAATGGGACGCAAATGTGGCTCCAACTGTTTGCGTCCTGCTGCCTACAGCAAGTGGTGAAGCCAAACTTTGTGGGTGTTTGAAACAAATATAATTCATTAACTGGCTGTTCATTATACCTCAAAGATTATCACCAATGTACGACATTAATATTTCCATATTGCTGTTTTTTCTTGTTTATAGTCTCAATTTTGTAAATCTGTGGTACTGATTAAGCCCAGTTGCCCATGAAACTACACAGGATGAAACTAGACGACAAGTGTTAATTTTATGTGATTATAAATTACGAGTTACCAACTCGAAAACGTACACTCGATTCGTCTGCAAACTGAAACAAATTTACTATTAGTTCCTTTAAATTAATTTACAAACTTCTTAGTAACTAATTGTTTAGACTCCATAGAGTTTCGTTGTTGAATATCAAAATAATATTTTATTTACTTTTTAACTTTAACGAATAAATTTTTGAAAGTGATTTGCAGGGTATCATTACTCTCCTATATCCCCCTTTACGAAAAAAAAAATTTCCGATTTTTTTATTAACACTACTCAATTCGTCTTGATTTAACTTTAACACAGGACATTCAAATAGGTATATTTTTGTTTTAAGTGTAAATATTATGCATCAAAACATGACGAAATATTCTAATAAACATGGGTTTTTAACATCATACCTAGAGGTGATGGTTAGAGATGATGGTATATCGCGAAAATGTTTTGTGCCAACATAGCCTTGAAAACACTGACACAACGTAGATGTCTATAGACCAATAACGTGCATCATATATTAAAATAGCGGTATTCTTATTGGCTTAGTCAAATAGGGCAGTAGCTTCGCGTACAAGGAAAAGCCAGTAATCTTTTGATAAGCTGAACGTACGTTGAAGCCTAGCAAATAGTCAAGTTTTCCCGCGATAAACCTTCATCTCTAGTGATGGTATATCGTGAAAATTTTTTGTGCCAACATAGGTTTGAAAACGCTGAGGTTTCTTGCGAAATGTATGTTTTGGTTATATACATCTGACACACTGTAGCTGTCTGCAGACCAATAATATGCATCAAATAATACCATAGCGGAATTCTTATTGGCTCAGTTAAATAGAGTAACAGCCCCACATACAAGTGAATGCCAGTCATCTATTCATGAACTGAACGTATCTTGAAATCTAGCAAACAGTCAATATTTACCGCGATAAACCATTATCTCTAACCATACCACAAGAGCAATAAGCACTTGTTTCCCGTTCGTCATCTCTATATGAGGTGCTCCAAGTTATGTCTACGGCATTGAATACTTGTGTCCTATGATTAGAGATGATGGTATGTCGCGAAAATGTTTTGTGTCACGATAGCCTTGAAAACACTGACACAACGTAGCTGTCTGCAGACCAATACCAGGCATCCAATATTACAATAGCAGGATTCTTATTGGCTCAGTCAAATAGGGCAACAGCTCCACGTACAAGCTAAAGCCAGTAATCTTCTTGTAAGCTAGACGTGTATTGAAATCCATCAAACAGTCAACTTTTCCCGCGATAAACCATCATCTCTACCTATGATACACTTACCCTGTGAAACCTTATTGGTTTGTTGGTCTTGTATGTGCTGGCAGACATTGTTGACACGTTTATGTAATGACTGGCCTTGCATACACTAAAGCCTCAGGCTTTCCCATTACCATAAATATGAACCCCGATTTTCACGAAATGATTTTTGCATCACTTTTTCCAGTGTCTTACGGGCACACCTGCAGCTCTACTTCCTGTTTAGTGTTTAAATGTTTTCAGCTCTCAGTGTCTTTCGGGTTTCTACTTAACAACCACAGACGTGTAGTTTTGCAGTAAATTTGTGCTGATTAACATAATCAGGTAAGTGACACCTCTACACGAAGATACGCTGCTAGTAACTTAAACGAAGTGAAGTAAAAATATATTCGCGAAAATCGGGGAACTCTACAATTAGAGACATTAATGTCAGGGTAATGCACTGTTGAAAAATTCCGTAAATTCACGGGGAAAGTTACAGAAAAGTACTGTAATCATATGGAAGTGGCTTTGGCCTTTTTTGTTTACGAAGGTTTGTCCGTATCGTCAGTTTATGGGTGTTTGACCGTAGTTTTCCATAATTCATAAAAATATGTTTGTACTGGTTTAAAGCATATTTTACTGTGTTTCATTACAAAAGTTGGCATTAATAATCAAGCGCTGTTTCCTGGTTGTCCACTCTTTGCCGCAAAACAACAGAGGATTCTAACATTAATGTTATTGAAATCGCTGATTTTTCTTTTAATGTGCATGCTAAATCAGAATTATTTTTAAAGATTCAAGTCTTCCACAAGTCGAACAAGTTTTAATATTCCTCTCCCCACCCTTCTCCTAGCATAATCTCGATCGATAATAAATAAATGACTATCGTGTAGGAAGGGTCTTGGAAGGCAGAGAATCACATCTGAGAACAGACATCTGCCTTGGCGCATGGCGTAGGTGCCTCTAAATATCACATTAAACAAGACATGATGACGGAGAAGCGACGGAATGTGAAAAGTGGTGGAAATGTGAATCCCCCAAGAAAATCAACCGACCAACGGGGATGTCCAAGTATCCAACTTGCAAGCAACATGGGACCGACCCCACCGGGAACTGAACCGTGGTATTTACAAAATTAAATACATAGTCAGGAAAGTTAAATCATGCCTTATTTCTAAGAGGTGCAAAATATACTTAATATTCTTAAATAATACTTATTATAGTAGGGGTGAATATCTGTAAAATATGATCGCTTTCAGCGTTTCACTTCGAAAGTTCATTTAGTGGGGTACACACACACACGCAAAGCTATTTCAGTATTTTGATATGATGAATTTCAACTATACTATTTTACTTGTGGACGTTTTAGGTCTACTCTTTCTAAAACAAGGTATTAAGGTGTTTTTAATTACGGTTCTGTTTTTCGCAATGTAGCTATAGTTATATAAACATATTAAATATGTAATCTTACACAACCAAAACAAGTGAAAAAATAATAGTTATAACATGTATTCGGCTTTTAATTTCTTAGTTTAAGCCAGTTTAAGAAGTCGAATTCTATCTTGTATGTTAAAAAGTGCGTGTATGTGTGCGTATATATGTATAATATTGTATGGTAGCTTGATAAAAGTCCAGTTAAGGAGACAAAATAAGGAGATAAAATATGAAAATAGTCAGCGTTAATTTATTTTCATGATTTGTAAAGCAGGTTCGTATATTGAATGACGAGTCCTATACGCCACGTTGTGGCTACATTGACCACCGATATCGATTAATCAATTAATATTAGTTTAGGCAAAAATAGTGTGTGCATATGTATTTTGACTAATTTTATACATACCACTGAAATAGGAGAGTGCATTGATTTTTACAAGAGCATTTGTGATTTAAATTATGATTTAAACAGTGAAGACTCAAACCTTTTCTTTATATCGGTGATCAATTTTAAAAACCACTTTAATATTTAGTTTATTTCAGATGAATAAAACTAACTTAATCTTTTTTTAAAATTATACTGCGTAGTTTTAAACCGCTAGCTGGAACGTTATAAAGCTATTTAAGTGATGCAAAGCATTGTTGGAATGTACGTTACAATATGAAATAGGATGAGGTAGACCAACCATACGGATATAGTACACCTTTACTCGTCTGTATAAACGGTTCCATTCACAATGATGGCAAACGCTTTTGATTATATCTGGGGTGCTTTAGAATTTTTGATAATAATTTTTTTTCGTTATACCATTGAAAATTAATATTACTAGTTAGTCGTATCAGCCTCGTACAGCTTCCATTTTAATGCTGTACGTGCGTTCGCTGGCATATTTTCCTACCTAATTAACCAACATGCGTTATAATAACAGAATACGGAAGCATTTACTGCGGGTATTTTATTTCACAAATAAGACTTGAACTAAATAACTTGATACTCTCCCTGAATTAATTACGATGTGTTTGTTTCCTCCTCTTTGGGTAAACAAACAATAGCACCTGGAATATTCTGTCTCGTTTCGCTGCTAATTGGATGATGCCAGAAGTATTGAAGAATGCAGCCTGCCAGTCAGACGGTAGAGCTTTTGAGCACTCGAGATAAAACTGGGAACATGAAAATATCCGCAGTTCAGCGATGCTTGATGTTGAATCGGCAGTAATGTCAGTCGTGTGCACAGTTCATCCTCAGCTATTTGTTCACTGAAATCTATTCCTAGAACAAAAATTTGAGTGAAACCGCTAGTGAGTGAAACTTATGTTGGTACAGAAAGACACAAATGAAGCTTACGAGCGCTGGAATGGTAACATAGGGACGACTTATAGTTGCTTTAAGAACTCCGTCCACCTATAGGCCTATCTGATCTGTCTAATTCCACTCTTTAAGTTTATAGGAACGAACGAAGAACAAATTCAGTTAGAGACACTGGTAAATCGCGGGAAAAGTTTGTTGTTTGCTAGGCTCCAACATACTATATATAACACTGAAGGTTTTTCACCTATATTGGCTATCTCGTTTACATGTAGCACAGTGTCCCTATTCAACAGGCCCACTTATAACTGTACAGTTTTAACGCAGAACGTGTGTGATATGCCAGAAAACTATTCACACGTGTCACAATTGATAAACTACAGTTTATTGGAGACTATATTAAATATTTTCGCGATTCTCCAGTGTCTCTAACTTTAGTTTATTTACAACGTACCAGTGCAAATAATACATAAATCATTTACGACATCTCTCTAGCCTTCCAACCTTGATATGCCCACTTCTGTTAGTCTAATTTACTGTGATCTGACTTTTAAAACCATGTTTAAAGTGTTGACTTAGTTCTATTACAGCCTGTCCTCGAAGAAGGTGAGGTGATTGGGTTTAACAACTCTATAATAAAGAGGTCTGAAGAGCTGATAATGGAGAAGTGAGATGAAGGGAAAACACCGGAGCCATTCTCGTGGCGGGATTTGAACCCTGGACCTCTCGCAACGTAGCCCCGCGCTTGACCGACTAGGCTACGGAGGCCGGCTGTTCTCAAAGGAATGCCATGTGTTTTCCTGTCAGAGGTTTCGATTAAAAAGTAAATGAAATATAAAAGATACTTGACGGAATTTCATCTTCCAGACCACCGAATTTGTATTATAGCCGGTTCGCGATAAGTGAGCACTTTTGAATCCTTGGTTACTTTTTTCTTTATTTTTTACTTTCAGCTAATTTGTAATTTCCTTCCAGTTTTTCATGTACATATCGCACACTTATTAAAAATAAAAGTGTCATTGGCCTCAAATATCCTCATGTGATATTTATTTAGATTATAAATAATTTTAGTGTATATATTCAAGGAGGCTTAAATAAACGTTGTTTTTTATTGGTATGTTAGACAAGGTGAATGTTAATATTTCTCACTTGAACACCAACAGAATATCACAGTAACACTTTCACAAAATATCCACGAGCTGTAAATACCAAGGTGATGCAGTGGTTAAACGATCTGCCCCTCCCCCCCCCCTCCAAAGAAATTCGAGTACGCGCATCGATGTGGTCGCTTCAGAGTTTCACTTGAGGGAAATGTGGTGGATGTCGTTGTCTTTGACCACCACTTTTTTTTTTTTTTTTTTTTTTTTTTTACTGGGTGCTCCCGTTTTCCTCGTCTTTGTACATCCTTCGCTGCACCATAGTCACCTTACAACCATCACCTTCACCGACGCGCAAGGCCTCATTACTAAGCGTTGGGCAAGACCTTTCCGCTCATTCACTAAGCGAGCAGTAATTTACTGTTTTTGTCATGAGTACAGCCACGACTTTGTCACAAAAATATTTTTATAACGTTCTCTTTCAATGCCTAACCAGCACATCTTCAGCTAGAGACCGTGGTTTTTCGCGAAAATAATTTTGCCCCACTTTGTTTCCGGGCCTTACGTGCACGTATGTAGTTTTGCTTCGTGGTCAGTGATTGGATATTTTAACTGTCACGAGCCTTGGGATTCTACCGGCGAATTACAGAAGTGTGTTGTAGCAGGAACGTCATTGTAATTGGCTCAGTCAAATGAGATACGGCTCTTCACACATACACGCTGCCAATAACCATGAAGCAGAATTGCAGACGTGCACGTGAGGCACTGAAGCAAAGTGGGGCAAACTTCTTTTCGCGAACAACCAGGGTCTCTAGTTATGTTTATTTGTAGCATGTCTTTGTTCAGACACGGTCTCTCTTTGACTGCACCCATCAGAACAAGACGATCGTGACACCATTTGTCTGTGATTTTCCAGTAGAACTCCAAGATATGCGAGAGTTAAACCGTCCAATCACTGTCCATGTAGCAACGCAGCACATGTGCACAAGGCACTGAAACCACTTGATGCAAAAATATTTCCGCTATAAAGTCGTGGCTCTAGTCATGAGTACTCACGTACAACCGATATTCGCAACGTAAATTATGAATTTATCTTATACACAATAGAGGAGTGTTTGTGAGAAACGATGTAAGTGCCAAATAGTAAGTTTTGAGGAAATAAAAAAAACCTGATACAAATAAGTTTATAATTAGAATGCTGTAATTCGTTTATTTACAGGATTATTAAACAATGCACACAAGAGGAAAATATATTAAATGGGAACTCTGAAATTTGTGGTTGCTCAAAATGATTACTTAATTTTTACTGTAATATTTAATGTTTTTCATTTTCTTTTTAAATAAAATTCACAAAAATTAGTTATATCGATAAATAGTCCACGTGTGTAGATAACTGTTTCAGAAAGCATTTAGTAATGTTAGTTCAGATGGCACGTTATCATTCTCCATGGTAACGGTTATGGAGTTACACCAAGTGCTTCCTACAAATGTTAGTTTGAACTGAGCAATGTATTATTGGCACTTATATCACTTTCTACGGTAGTAACAACAGGGCATATAATCTTCTCAGTGGAAAACCTCAAAGTGTGATTTTCTGGCACTTATATCCTCAATTGTGCGCGCAAATATTTATGTAAGGTAAACATAAGCGGTTCTACCGCTTGTCTCAGCGGTTAGCATATCTGTCCTGTTGGCCAAAGGTTCCTGGATCGATTCCCCCGGTAGTAAAGAGGTGACATTTATTGCTACCTCTCCAGCTTCATGAGTGGGTGTTAGGATCGTCCCTGCGGAAGACAATGGTTGGAGTACCACATGTTCAAACTCGCCTAGTAGCGTATGGAAAAAATGCACATGGCGCTGGTTTAATTGACTACTGGTTGCTAGAATTTCTGGTATTCATATAGGTTTGTCACAACAAACATACAACATGTCTATTTACCTAAAACACGGGTGATCATAACTTTAATCTTCTTAGTTTTAATCGCCGTCATAAATAATCTAAAACAATCTGAGAAACTAGAAGAAGAATTTAAGAGTTTTAAACAGCATCGTCATGCTCAAAAATATCAGTACACATTAAGCATAGAACATAGGTCATTAGCATCAGAATGAACTTCTATGTATTCTTACCTACCGATACACAACTACATAAATAATGGCCGTGTGCATAGAGATGCTGACTTAGAGAATGGTAAAATTTCATTTATTGTGCGTACGCGTAGGACAACAACCAATCACAGCAAAGGAATTTTTGAATGTCCGCCATGTTTGTTTAACCTCCAAAAATACACAATAACAACACAAAGCTATAATAAGTAGTTTTAATGTTATAAACATAGTATCTATGACGCAAATAATGTTTTACACTGTGAAGTTTATTGGGAGTTTGTTTCCAGGGTTTGCGTGTGAGATCTAAATGACTATGATTACACATAAAGTGTGTATTCCAAATGATAATAAGTGTTATCAATTCATAAGTGGTACATTAAATGTAGGTGCTTTATAGCGGGAAAATTTTACTCCTGCCCTCTAGATTCTAATGTATAGGGCCTGCAAAATTCGGGTTTTTTTACGCACACGCTAGAATCCCGTAAACTATAAGTTCGTGTAACTTTCGCCCTTGATTTATTTGACATACCCTGGAAGTCTCTGAGTCAATAATAAAAATATACCTTAACGTGCCCCATACCACTGTGTTAGCGAGCAGCTAATTAACAACTATTGTCTGACTGATTACAGGGTTATTTTTGGAGGCTAGCCTACACTGTAAAAAAACTTTCTAAAATGTTTAGGAAATAATTGAACTAAACACAGTATGGGACAGTTACCATACTTCCGCCTCGTAAACATGCTAACTTCTACAGTTTTTACAATACAAGTCTGGTAACTTTAGTATACATTTGAGTGTTTTATAAAAAAATAGGAATGCTACCACGGATATGTGGGAAACAGTTCTATTATACCTACTTCCTTAGCGCTCCTATAAACACGTGTGGTAAATTTACAAACAACTTTTAGAGTGAACAGCTAATTTTTCCTGTATCTACTGCAATGTAGTATCTACATTTACGATCCCCCCCACACCCCCCCTGCTTTGGCTGCAATAATGATATCCAAATTTTCGTTAGAGTTAGCGCAGTTTATGTGAAATATTTATTTTGAAGTTAGCTGTGGTATTTTTAGCGTAAGAAAAGTTTTATGTTAAAAAAACATTACTTTTGCTACAAATAAACTTATATTATTTTCAAAGAAAAAATTTAAGTTTCTTTGCTGTAAGGTAACGTTTCTCTACCGCATGCACCATACCTTCAAAGAAACATATTTATTGGTTGTAAAGAAAACGTTTGTACTGTGAAACTTTCCGGGCCAATGGTCAGCGACCTAGGTCAACGTTACATGGCCTAGATCAACGTCCCACGACCTAGGTCAACGCAACATGACCTAGATCAACATCCCATGACCTAGATCAAAGTTACGCGACCTAGGTCAACTTTGGAACTCATTTCCTAGCTAAACGCTTTGACATTTCCGTCTACGTTTACAAGACTATCCCTACGGTAAGTTGTGAAATTTATCGTCTATTTTTTCTTCCTACTGTAACGAATATTTAACAACATTTCCGACTAAAAATGTTTAAGGTTCTAAGGCTTTAAATATCTACCTTCAAAAAACACACAGCGTATTAACTGGCATTAATTACAAGGACTATGTATTAAAATGATTATTCGGGTGAAGCACCGAAATACGTTAAACATACTTGCAACTCTCAAGATGACTTACCTTTCTCTGTTTGATATTTTTTTATAAGTGAATATTATAAATAACTGTGAATTACGATGGAGTACACAACCCTTTTACTGGATAAGATTGTGTTACGACAAAAACTTTCACATTTCCTTTAAAAATATTTTTTTTTATTTTAGTCACTATTTTAGCAAAGGGAATAGTGACACTCAAATTTAAACTTTTTGTCTCGGGCCAAATTAGTTCGTACACTTAATATTATTTGATTTAATACAGTGAATGGCTGTTTTCAAAGAAATATAGATGGACGTTAACATTAATACAATTTTAAAATAAACTATTGCAAAATTCACTAGATGAAATGATGAAAATTGCCTCATCTTAACGGCATATTTCACGCCGTAGCTGTGCCATTACATCAAACACGTGATGAGCTTACTGACCAGCTGCATCGTCTGGGTTGATTCCCACGTGCGAAAATCCGGGGACCGACCCCGCCGGGAACCAAATCTGAAGCGCCTTGGTGGAAAGCCACTGCGCCAAACTCGCCCCCTCGCCTGAAGTACTTTAGTGAAAACCCTTTAAAACCTAAAATAGGATAGCCGGCACCGGAGTTCGAACCCGGGACCTTCGTAATGCAGGGAGAGTTCTACGTTGACACGCCTTGCTCATTTAAATTCCATACATACTACCAACCACAATTACTTTTATTTTCTCCTCATGTTCAATTTTACTCGATATTTTTCCCCACGGTTATAATTTCGATAAAGAAGAACAACAAATAGATCAACTACTGCCGATATATTTAGCTTTTACGGGCCCCGGCAACAAAGACCATCGAAGGGCAAATGTATCACCGGACATTTCGACGTTTTCTGTTTTCCATTACGCGCCACGTCACACGCACGCACGCATCACTAATCCACCGTCACGCGTTGCTGTCACTACCGCACTGATCACTGCCCGGCGGTAAAGGGGTCGCCGGGGGATATTTGATGGGGGAGTAAAAAAAAACCCCCCGACCCGTAATGATCGGACGCGAAGTGCGGAGTCTGAAATTGATCGCGTTTGTTTGAACAAGTGTCGTGGAGTGTCATTGCCGGGCGCCCGCCGCCATGAATAATGGAAGAGGCGAACGCGAAGACAAAGGGAATTGCGCAAATTTGTTTGTTTTCGGGCGGCGCTCGTGAATTCCTACGCGGTCGAGTTATATGCGGAGTGAGGGGTCACCGCGGACACAGATGAGGTGACGCAACTACAGGAACGAGAAATTACGTTGTGGTTGGTAATTTCTTGTTTCGGAAGAGTCATGTCTAAAAATACCTTTTTTTTTTTTTATAAACGCAGCAGTATAGCCCGATAAACACAGTATCGTGAACACTTTTGAAGAGTGTACTATTGAATATATATTCAATGAGTGTACTTCCGAAAAAAACGTAATAAAATTAACGTGAATTATCTGTAGCCTCAATTTCCCGTTTCCCAGCTATATCATTCGAGAAGGCCATTCTTAAGCTTTTATTTTCCAACACATGTACAAGGAACTTGGATGACATTTACCATAATAGTATAATCATTTTAGAAACTGTGCAGTCATGCAATATGTTCAAGCATTTCGGGAAATAATGCGTAGTTCACCCATACAAATATTTGAATTTACTTTGACTTATGTAAACGTTGTAGACTTACTGTTGAGGTACAAGTACATGAATGTTTCACATGACCTGTATCCGGTTGTATGCATTCCTCGTGCATGCGTAACGAACAAATGAGAGAAATGTAAAACATTATTTATTGTTAGAGGTACGTGAAATTCGCGGATTCGTTTCAGGATGAGCTGGAATTCAATGCGAATTTTTGTAATTTTCCGATTCGATCATAGATTACCAGATATGTCCTTGAATACTCTCAGCGAATAACACATTTGTATTAAAAGGTGGAACGAATTACGCTTTACTTGTTACAGGTTTGTCGACGAATGAACGGATAGCACGAGTTGGAATATACATAGGATTGTGGAGTCTATCTGACAGGTCATTGAACCCGCGAATTTCACGTACCTCTATTTATTGTTTAGCATGGGAGTCATAATAGAGATGATGGTATATCGCGAAAAATATTTTGTACCAACATACCCTTGAAAACACTGTAGTTTCTTGCAACATATTCGGCGATATACCTCTGACACAACGTAGATGCCTGCAGACCAATATTAGGCATTAAATATTACAATAGCGGGATTCTTATTGGCTTAATCAATTAGGGTAACATCTCTACGTACAATGGAAAGCCAGACATTTTTCCATAAGCTGAACATACGTTGAAACCTAGCAAACAGTCAAATTTTCTCGCGTTAAACCATCATTTCTAGTCATCTAATCAAACGAGGATGTTTGAACTCGGCGCCATTTACGTATTATTGCTGGGGGCTTGCATAAAGTACCCGCCTCCCACCAAGGCTATCTGACTTCGATTCCCGGCAGGGTCAACCCGGATTTCTGCACGTGGGAATCCTACTGGACAAAACGTAGGCCGGCGAACTATTTAGGTGACCTCCCGTTTTCCCGTGCCCCTTCATTCAAGAAGGCCATTTTCAGTTTTTCACATCGGTTCATATAACTCGTATGATTTTTAATAGAACGCTTTGAAAGAAATATTCAAGCTTGTGTGCAGTCATATAATGACAAAAATGTGTCCAAGTATTTTAAAAACAATGCACAGTTGGCCGGCAGATATTATTTTGATTCATTGTAGAATTTTCATTGCAAAATTTTTGATACTAATAGTGCACAAATATAAAAAACATAACAGTTACTTCCCACGAAAAAACTACCTAAATAAATATAATATATATTTATTAAAATTATTTAGCTATTCTTCGATTTCGAATATACATTCATTTTCAAAACATATCAACTAAACCATTGTAAAATTACCAAGAATAGCTTTCAATGACTGAATTTAAAGGTAACTTATAAAACAAATTAAGTTTTACACAAACTTATTAATATAAATTGCTATAGAACAATTGTTTCTAAAAAAATCTTATTAGGCCCTTAAACTCTTACACCCTTAAAACCACAGCAATGCTCACTATTGAACCTTCTACTTTTTTCATATCCTTTTAGAAGTATATTTTTATGTATATACTAGCAGTCCCCCGCGGCTTTGCTCGCGAGTATTATTCGTAACTGATAATATTTACTTTAATTGAAAAACCTCTTTGTACACAAGATTGGTACTTCAGTCATCAAGTGTTAGAATGTCCAAGCGGCTAGTTGAACTAATTCTGCAGAAGGATAAGTAGCTATAGCTGTCCATGCGAAAAGCAGTCTTAAGTTT